>CAJHQP010002308.1:0-89143 GCA_905132765.1 Moricandia arvensis | reverse complement strand
ATTTAGAAATTAAAAAAATATAAAGAGATTAAACTTCAGTGTATAGAATATTTACATAAAAACTCAATATTTTCGTAGTGGTTAACTCACAGTTTTTTAGAAAAATTCTAAAAATATGATGCTCTTGTTTTAATGTATAGTTGCATCGTGTACTGATATATGATGATTTTCAAAGAGGTTTGTCACCTTTGTTGTTTACGGTTCCCTAAAGAATGTATATTTAATAGTGGTTGTTAGTCCATTGATTTAGGTAATACATAAAATTTTATTAAATTAATTGTTAAAATTTTAGAAACGATGTCCATGTTTGATGAATAAAAGTTTTGAAATACATTAATATAAATGTAGAATGTGGTTAGAAAAATTTAAACAATACTAAAGAGGATAAAATTCAGTATGTAGAGAATTTACCGAAAAACTCAATATTTTCATAGGGGTTAACCTATAAATTTTGAGAAAATTTCAAAAATATGACAACATTTTTAATGCATAATTGCATCTTAAACTGACATAGGCTGATCGTTAAAGAGGTTTGAAATCTTTGTCGTCTCTGTTTCTCAATAGAATAGATTTTATAGTGGTTAATATGTTGATTTAGATAGTATATAAATTTTTATTTAATTTAATTGTTAAAAAATTCGAAACAATGTCCATGTAACATGAAAAAAGTTTTGCATACATTAATATACAAATAGAAAGTATTTAGAAATTTTAGAAAAATTTAAAGAGAATAAACTTCTGTGTATAGAACATTTACACAAATCTCAATATTTTCGTAGGGGTTAACCCACACTTTTTTAGAAAAATTCAAAAATATGATACTCACTTTTTGATGCATAGTTGCATCGTGTACTGATATATGATGATGTTCAAAGAGGTTCGACACCTTTGTTGTCTCCGGTTCTCTAGAAAATGTATATTTGACAGTGGTTAGTCCACTGATTTAGGTAATATATAATGTTTTATTAAATTAATTGTTAAAATTTTAGAAACGATGTCCAAGTACGTTGAATAAAAGTTTAACGTACATTAATATAAATGTAGAATATGGTTAGAAAAATTTAAGCAACATTAAAGAGGATAAAATCCTGTATATAGAGAATTTACCGAGAAACTCAATATTTTCATAGGGGTTAACATACAAATTTTGAGAAATTTAAAAAATAAGACAACATTTTTTAATGCATAGTTGCATCGTAAACTGACATAGGATGATCGTCAAAGAGGTTTGAAACCTTTTTCGTCTCTGTTTCTCTATAGAATAGAGTTTCATAGTGGTTAGTATGATGATTTAGATAGTATATAAATTTTATTTAATTTAATTGTTAAAACATTAGAGACGATGTACATGTACCATGAATAAAGTCTTGCATACATTAATATACAGATAGAAAGTATTTAGAAATTTTTTAAAAATTGATAAAGAGAATAAAATTTAGTATATAGAACATTTACACAAAAACTCAATATTTTCGTAAGGGGTTAACCCACAGTTTTTTAGAAAAATTCAAAAATATGATACTCTTGTTTTAATGTATAGTTGCATTGTGTACTTATATAGGATGATGTTATAAGAGATTTACACCTTTGTTGTCTCCGGTTCCCTAGAGAATGTATATTTCATAGTGGTTAGTCCATTGATTTAGGTAATACATAAAGTTTTATTAAATTAATTGCTAAAATTTTAGAAACGTGTCCAATTACGATGAATAAAAGTTTTAAATACATTAATATAAATGTAGAATATGGTTAGAAAAATTTAAACAACACTAAAGAGGATAAAATCCTGTATATAGAGAATTTACCGAAAAACTTAATATTTTCATAGGGGTTAACCTACAAATTTTGAGAAAATTTTCAAAAAATATGACAACATTTTTAATGCATAGTTGCATCGTAAACTGACATAGGATGATTGTCAAAGAGGTTTGAAACCTTTGTCGTCTCTGTTTCTCTAGAGAATAGAGATTTCATAGTGGTTAGTATGCTGATTTAGATAGTATATAATTTTTTTAATTTAATTGTTAAAACATTAGAGATGATGTCCATGTACCATGAAAAAAGTCTTGCATACATTAATATACAGATAGAAAGTATTTAGAAATTTTAAAAAATTATAAAGAGATTGAACTTTAGTGTATAGAATATTTACACAAAAACTCAATATTTTCGTAGGGGTTAACCCACAGTTTTTTAGAAAAAATTCAAAAAATATGATACTCCTTGTTTTAATGTATAGTTGCATCGTGTACTGATATATGATGATGTTCAAAGAGGTTCGACACCTTTGTTGTCTCCGGTTCTCTAGAGAATGTATATTTCATAGTGGTTAGTCCAATGATTTAGTAATATATAATGTTTTATTAAATTAATTGTTAAAATTTTAGAAACGATGTCCAAGTACGATGAATAAAAGTTTTGAATACATTAATATAAATGTAGAATGTGGTTAGAAAAATTTTAAACAACACTAAAGAGATAAAATCCTGTATATAGAGAATTTACCGAAAAACTTAATATTTTCATAGGGGTTAACCTACAAATTTTGAGAAAATTTTAAAAAATATGACAACATTTTTTAATGCATAGTTGCATCGTAAACTGACATAGGATGATCGTCAAAGAGGTTTGAAATGTTTATCGTCTCTGTTTCTCTATAGAATAGAGTTTCATAGTGGTTAGTATGATGATTTAGATAGTACATAAATTTTATTTAATTTAATTGTTAAAACATTAGAGACGATGTATATGTTCCATGAAAAAAGTCTTGCATAAATTAATATACAGATAGAAAGTATTTAGAAATTTAAAAAAATTGATAAAGAGAATAAACTTCAGTGTATAGAACATTTACACAAAAACTCAATATTTTCGTAGGGGTTAACCCACAGTTTTTTAAAAAAATTCAAAAATATGATACTCTTGTTTTAATGTATAGTTGCATTGTGTACTTATATAGAATGATGTTAAAAGAGGTTTGACACCTTTGTTGTCTCTGGTTCCCTAGAGAATGTATATTTCATAATGGTTAGTCCATTGATTTAAGTAATACATAAAGTTTTATTAAATTAACTGTAAATTTTTTAGAAACAATGACCATGTACGATGAATAAAAGTTTTGAATACATTAATATAAATTTAGAATGTGGTTAGAAAAATTTCACTAAATAGGATAAAATTCATTATGTAGAGAATTTACCGAAAAACTTAATATTTTCGTAGGGGTTAACCTACAAATTTTGAGAACATTTCAAAAAATATGACAAGATTTTTTAATGCATAATTGCATCTTATACTGACATAGGATGATCGTCAAAGAGGTTTGAAATCTTTGTCGTCTCTGTTTCCCTATAGAATATAGATTTCATAGTGGTTAGTATGTTGATTTAGATAGTATATAATTTTTTATTTAATTTAATTGCTAAAACATTAGAGACGATGTACATGTACCATGAAAAAGTCTTGCATACATTAATTTACAGATAGAAAGTATTTAGAAATTTATAAAAATTTATAAAGAGAATAAACTTTAGTTTATAAAACATTTACACAAAAACTCAATATTTTCGTAGGGGTTAACCCACAGTTTTTTAGAAAAATTCAAAAAATATGATACTCTTGTTTTAATGTATAGTTGCATCGTGAACTGATATATGATGATGTTCAAAGAGGTTCGACACCTTTGTAGTCTCTGGTTCTCTAGAGAACGTATATTTCATAGTGGTTAGTCCATTGATTTAGGTAATACATAAAGTTTTATTAAATTAACTCTAAAAATTTTAGAAATGATGTCCATGTACGATGAATAAAAGTTTTGAATACATAATATAAATTTAGAATGTGGTTATAAAAATTTAAACAACACTAAAGAGGAGAAAATTCAGTATGTAGAGAATTTACCGAAAAACTCAATATTTTCATAGGGGTTAACCTACAAATTTTGAGAAAATTTCAAAAAATATGACAACATTTTTAATGCATAGTTGCATCATAAACTGACATAGGATGATCGTCAAAGAGGTTTGAAATCTTTGTCGTCTCTGTTTCTCTAGAGAATAGATATTTCATAGTGGTTAGTATGCTGATTTAGAAAGTATATAATTTTTTTAATTTTTTGTCAAAACATTAGAGGCGATGTCCATGTACCATGAAAAAATTCTTGCATACATTAATATACAGATAAAAATATTTACAAATTGTTAAAAAATTATAAAGAAATTAAACTTCAGTGTATAAAACATTTACAAAATAACTCAATATTTTGTAGGGGTTAACCCACAGTTTTTTTAGAAAATTCAAAAATATGATACTTCTTGTTTAATGCATAGTTGCATCGTGTACTGATATAGATGATGGTCAAAGAGGTTTGCACCTTTGTTGTCTCCGGTTCTCTAGAGAATGTATATTTATATGGTTAGTCCATGATTTAGGTAATATATAAAGTTTTATTAAATTAATTGTTAATATTTTAGAAACGATGTCCATGTAGATGAATAAAGTTTTGCATACATTAATATAAATGTAGAATGTGTTAGAAAATTTAAAAACAACACTAAAGCAGATAAAATTCAGTATATAAGAATTTACGAAAAACTAATATTTTCATAGGGGTTAACCTACAAATTTCGAGAAAATTTCAAAAAATATGACAATATTTTTTAATGCATAGTTGCATCGTAAACTTACATAGGCTGATCGTCAAAGAGGTTTGAAACCTTTGTCATCTCTGTTTCTCTAGAGAATAGAGATTTCATAGTGGTTAGTATGCTGATTTAGATAGTATATAATTTTTTAATTTAATTGTTAAAACATTAGAGACGATGTCCATGTACCATGAAAAAAAAGTTTTGCATACATTAATATAAAGATAGAAAGTATTTAGGAATTTAAAAAAATTATAAAGAGATTAAAGTTCAGTGTATAGAATATTTACACACAAACTCAATATTTTTATAGGGGTTAACCCACAGTTTTTTAAAAAAAAAATTCAAAAATATTATACTCTTGTTTTAATGCATAGTTGCATCGTGTACTGATATATGATGATGTTCTAAGAGGTTCGACACCTTTGTTGTCTCCGGTTCTCTAGAGAATGTATATTTCATAGTGGTTATTCCATTGATTTAGGTAATATATAATATTTTATTAAACTAATTGTTAAAATTTTAGAAACGATATACTAGTACGATGAATAAAAGTTTTTAATACATTAATATAAATTTAGAATGTGGTTAGAAAAACTTAAACAACACTAAAGAGGATAAAATTCAATATATAGAGAGTTTACCAACAAAACTCAAAATTTTCATTGGGGTTAACCTACAAATTTTGAGAAAATTTCAAAAAATATGACAATATTTTTTAATGCATAGTTGCATATTAAATTGACATAGGATGATTGTCAAAGAGGTTTGAAACATTTGTCGTCTCTGTTTCTCTAGAGAATAGTGATTTAATAGTGGTTAGTATGCTGATTTAGAAAGTATATAAATTTTTAATTTAATTGTTAAAACATTATAGGCGATGTTCATGTACCATGGAAAAAGTCTTGCATACATTAATATACAGACAGAAAGTATTTGGAAATTTTGAAAAATTATAAAGAGAATAAACTTCAGTGTATAGAATATTTACACAAAAACTCAATATTTTCGTAGGGGTTAATCCACAGTTTTTTAGAAAAATTCAAAAAATATGATACTCTTGTTTTAATGCATAGTTGCATCGTGTACTGATATAGGATGATGTTCAAAGAGGTTCGACACCTTTGTTGTCTCCGGTTCTCTAGAGAATGTATATTTCATAGTGGTTAGTCCATTGATTTAGGTAATATATAAAGTTTTATTAAATTAATTGTTAAAATTTTAGAAACGATGTCCATGTACGATGAATAAAAGTTTTGAATACATTAATATAAATGTATAATGTGGTTAGAAAAATTTAAACAACACTAAAGAGGATAAAATTCAGTATATAGAGAATTTACCGAAAAACTCTATATTTTCATAGGGGTTAACCTATAAATTTTGAGAAATTTTCAAAAAATATGACAACATTTTTTAATGCATAGTTGCATCGTGTACTGACATAGGATGATCGTCAAAGAGGTTTGAAACCTTTGTCGTCTCTGTTTCTCTAGAGAATAGAGATTTCATAGTGGTTAGTATGCTGATTAGAAAGTATATAATTTTTTAATTTAATTTTTAAAACATTAGAGGCGATGTCCATGTACCATGAAAAAAGTCTATCATACATTAATATACAGATAGAAAGTATTTAGAAATTTATTAAAAATTATAAGGAGATTAAACATCAGTGTATAGAACATTTACACAAAAACTCAATATTTTCGTAGGGGTTAACCCACAGTTTTTTAGAAAAAATCCAAAAAATATGATACTCTTGTTTTAATTTATAGTTGCAATTTGTACTGATATAGAAAGATCTTCAAAGGGGTTCGACACCTTTGTTTTCTCCAGTTCCCTTGAGAATGTATATTTCATAGTGGTTAGTGTATTGATTAAGGTAATACATAAAGTTTTTATTAAATTAATTGTTAAAACTTTTGAAACTATGTCCATGTACGATGAATAAAAGTTTTACATATATTAATATAAATGTAGAATATGGTTAGAAAACTTAAACAACACTAAAGAGGATAAAAGCATGTATATAGAGAATTTACCGAAAAACTCAATATTTTCATAGGGGTTAACCTACAAATTTTGAGAAATTTTCAAAAAATATGACAATATTTTTTAATGCATAGTTGCATCTTAAATTGACATAGGATGATTCTCAAAGAGGTTTGAAACATTTGTCGTCTCTGTTTCTCTAGAGAATAGTGATTTAATAGTGGTTAGTATGCTGATTTATATAGTATATAAATTTTTATTTAATTTAATTGTTAAACATTAGAGACGATGTCCATGTACCATGGAAAAAATCTTTCATACATTAATATACAGATAGAAAGTATTTAGAAATTTTAAAAAATTATAAAGAGATTAAACTTCAGAGTATAGAATATTTACACCAAAACTCAATATTTTCGAAGGGGTTAACCCACAGTTTTTTCCAAAAAAAATTCATAAAATATGATATTCTTGTTTTAATGCATAGTTACATCGTGTACTGATATAGGATGATGTTCACAGAGGTTCGACACCTTTGTTGTCTCTGGTTCTCAAGAAAATGTATATTTCATAGTGGTTAGTCCATTGATTTAGGTAATATATAATGTTTTATTAAATTAATTGTTAAAATTTTAGAAACGATGTCCAAGTACGATGAATAAAAGTTTTAAATACATTAATATAAATGTAGAATATGGTTAGAAAAATTTAAACAACACTAAAGAGGATAAAATCCTGTATATAGAGAATTTACCAAAATACTCAATATTTTCATAGAAGGTTAACCTTCAAATTTTGAGAAAATTTCAAATAATATGACAATATTTTTTAATGCATAGTTGCATCCTGAAATAACATAGGATGATCGTCAAAGAGGTTTGAAACCTTTGTCGTCTCTGTTTCTCAAGAAAATAGAGATTTCATAGTGGTTAGTATGCTGATTTAAATAGTATATAAATTTTTATTTAATTAAATTTTTTAAACATTAGAGACGATGTCCATGTACCATGAAAAAAGTCTTGCATACATTAATATACAGATAGAAAGTATTTAGAAATTTTTAAAAATTATAAAGAGAATAAACTTCAGTGTATAGAATATTTACACAAAAACTCAATATTTTCGTAGGGGTTAACCCACAGTTTTTTAGAAAAAATTCAAAAAATATGATACTCTTGTTTTAATGCATAGTTGCATCGTGTACTGATATAGGATGATGTTCACAGAGGTTTGACACCTTTGTTGTCTCTGGTTCTCAAGAGAATGTATATTTCATAGTGGTTAGTCCATTGATTTAGGTAATATATAATGTTTTATTAAATTAATTGTTAAAATTTTAGAAACGATGTCCAAGTACGATGAATAAAAGTTTTACATACATTAATATAAATGTAGAATATGGTTAGAAAAATTTAAACAACACTAAAGAGGATAAAATCCTGTATATAGAGAATTTACCGAAAAACTCAATATTTTCATAGGGGTTAACCTACAAATTTTGAGAAAATTTCAAAAAATATGACAACATTTTTTAATGCATAGTTGCATCCTGAACTAACATAGGATGATCGTCAAAGAGGTTTGAAACCTTTGTCGTCTCTGTTTCTCAAGAGAATAGAGATTTCATAGTGGTTAGTATGCTGATTTAAATAGTATATTAATTTTTATTTAATTAAATTGTTAAAACATTAGAGATGATGTCCATGTACCATGAAAAAATTCTTGCATACATTAATATACAGATAGAAAGTATTTAGAAATTTTTTAAAAATTGATAAAGAGAATAAAATTTAGTATATAGAACATTTACACAAAAACTCAATATTTTCGTAAAGGTTAACCCACAGTTTTTTAGAAAAATTCAAAAATATGATACTCTTGTTTTAATGTATAGTTGCATTGTGTACTTATATAGAATGATGTTAAAAGAGGTTTGACACCTTTGTTGTCTCTGGTTCCCTAGAGAATGTATATTTCATAATGGTTAGTCCATTGATTTAAGTAATACATAAAGTTTTATTAAATTAACTGTAAATTTTTTAGAAACAATGACCATGTACGATGAATAAAAGTTTTGAATACATTAATATAAATTTAGAATGTGGTTAGAAAAATTTCACTAAATAGGATAAAATTCATTATGTAGAGAATTTACCGAAAAACTTAATATTTTCGTAGGGGTTAACCTACAAATTTTGAGAACATTTCAAAAAATATGACAAGATTTTTTAATGCATAATTGCATCTTATACTGACATAGGATGATCGTCAAAGAGGTTTGAAATCTTTGTCGTCTCTGTTTCCCTATAGAATATAGATTTCATAGTGGTTAGTATGTTGATTTAGATAGTATATAATTTTTATTTAATTTAATTGTTAAAACATTAGAAAAGATGTCCATGTACCATGAAAAATTCTTGCATACATTAATATATAGATAGAAAGTAGTTAGAAATTTTTAAAAAAATTATAAAGAGAATAAACTTTAGTGTATAGAACATTTAGAGAAAACTCAATATTTTCGTAGGGGTTAACCCACAGTTTTTAGAAAAATCCAAAAAATATGATACTCTTGTTTTAATTTATAGTTGCATCGTGTACTGGTATATGATGATGTTCAAAGAGGTTCAACACCTTTGTTGTCTCCGGTTCTCTAGAGAATGTATATTTCATAGTGGTTAGTCCACTGATTTAGGTAATATATAATGTTTTATTAAATTAATTGTTAAAATTTTAGAAACAATGTCCAAGTACGATGAATAAAAGTTTTGAATACATTAATATAAATTTAGAATGTGGTTAGAATATTTTAAACAACACTAAAGAGAATAAAAATTCGGTATATAGAGAATTTACCGAAAAATTCAATATTTTCATAGAGATTACCTACAAATTTTGAGAAATTTTCAAAAATTATGGCAATATTTTTTAATGCGTAGTTGCATTGTGAACTGACATAGGATGATCGTCAAAGAGGTTTGAAATCTTTGTCATCTCTGTTTCTCAAGAGAATAGAGATTTCATAGTGGTTAGTATGCTGATTTAAATAGTATATAAATTTTTATTTAATTAAATTGTTAAAACATTAGAGACGATGTCCATGTACCATGAAAAAAGTCTTGCATACATTAATATACAGATAGAAAGTATTTAGAAATTTTTAAAAATATAAAGAGAATAAACTTCAGTGTATAGAATATTTACACAAAAACTCAATATTTTCGTAGGGGTTAACCCACAGTTTTTTAGAAAAAAATTCAAAAAATATGATACTCTTGTTTTAATGCATAGTTACATCGTGTACTGATATAGGATGATGTTCACAGAGGTTCGACACCTTTGTTGTCTCCGGTTCTCAAGAAAATGTATATTTCATAGTGGTTAGTCCATTGATTTAGGTAATATATAATGTTTTATTAAATTAATTGTTAAAATTTTAGAAACGATGTCCAAGTACGATGAATAAAAGTTTTAAATACATTAATATAAATGTAGAATATGGTTAGAAAAATTTAAACAACACTAAAGAGGATGAAATCCAGTATATAGAGAATTTACAGAAAAACTCTATATTTTCATAGGGTTAACCTACAAATTTTGAGAAAATTTCAAAAAATATGAAAACATTTTTTAATGCATAGTTGCATCGTGAACTGACATAGGATGATGTCTAAAGAGGTTTGAAACCTTTGTCGTCTCTGTTTCTCTAGAGAATAGAGATTTCATAGTGGTTAGTATGCTGATTTAGATAGTATATAATTTTATTTAATTAATTGTTAAAACATTAGAGACGATGTCCATGTACCATGAAAAAAGTCTTGCATACATTAATATACAAATAGAAAGTAGTTAGAAATTTTTAAAAATTATAAAGAGAATAAACTTCAGTGTATAGAACATTTACAGAAAAACTCAATATTTTCGTAGGGGTTAACCCACAGTTTTTTAGAAAAATTCAAAAAATATGATACTCTTGTTTTAATTCATAGTTGCATCGTGTACTGATATAGGATGATGTTCAAAGAGGTTCAACACCTTTGTTGTCTCCGGTTCTCTAGAGAATGTATATTTCATAGTGGTTAGTCCATTGATTTAGGTAATATATAATGTTTTATTAAATTAATTGTTAAAATTTTAGAAACAATGTCCAAGTACGATGAATAAAAGTTTTGAATACATTAATATAAATTTAGAATGTGGTTAGAATATTTTAAACAACACTAAAGAGAATAAAAATTCGGTATATAGAGAATTTACCGAAAACTCAATATTTTCATAGAGATTAACCTACAAATTTTGAGAAATTTTCAAAAAATATGACAATATTTTTTAATGCATAGTTGCATCGTGAACTGACATAGGATGATCGTCAAAGAGGTTTGAAATCTTTGTCGTCTCTGTTTCTCAAGAGAATAGAGATTTCATAGTGGTTAGTATGCTGATTTAAATAGTATATAAATTTTTATTTAATTAAATTGTTAAAACATTAGAGACGATGTCCATGTACCATGAAAAAAGTCTTGCATACATTAATATCCAGATAGAAAGTATTTAGAATTTTTATAAAAATATAAAGAGAATAAACTTCAGTGTATAGAATATTTACACAAAAACTCAATATTTTCGTAGGGGTTAACCCACAGTTTTTTAGAAACAAAATTCAAAAAATATGATACTCTTGTTTTAATGCATAGTTACGTCGTGTACTGATATAGGATGATGTTCACAGAGGTTCGACACCTTTGTTGTCTTCGGTTCTCAAGAGAATGTATATTTCATAGTGGTTAGTCCATTGATTTAGGTAATATATAATGTTTTATTAAATTAATTGTTAAAATTTTAGAAACGATGTCCAAGTACGATGAATAAAAGTTTTAAATACATTAATATAAATGTAGAATATGGTTAGAAAAATTTAAACAACACTAAAGAGGATGAAATCCTGTATATAGAGAATTTACAGAAAAACTCTATATTTTCAGAGGGTTAACCTATAAATTTTGAGAAATTTTCAAAAAATATGACAACATTTTTTAATGCATAGTTGCATCGTGTACTGACATAGGATGATCGTCAAAGAGGTTTGAAACCTTTGTCGTCTCTGTTTCGCTAGAGAATAGAGATTTCATAGTTGTTAGTATGCTCATTTAGAAAGTATATAGTTTTTTAATTTATTTTTTAAAACATTAGAGGCGATGTCCATGTACCATGAAAAAAGTCTAGCATACATTAATATACATATAGAAAGTATTTAGAAATTTTTAAAAAATTATAAAGAGATTAAACATCAGTGTATAGAACATTTACACAAAAACTCAATATTTTCGTAGGGGTTAACCCACAGTTTTTTAGAAAAATCCAAAAAATATAATACTCTTGTTTTAATTTATAGTTGCATCGTGTACTGGTATAGGATGATGTTCAAAGAGGTTCAACACCTTTGTTGTCTCCGGTTCTCTAGAGAATGTATATTTCATAGTTGTTACTCCACTGATTTAGGTAATATATAATGTTTTATTAAATTAATTGTTAAAATTTTAGAAACAATGTCCAAGTACGATGAATAAAAGTTTTGAATATATTAATATAAATGTAGAATGTGGTTAGAATATTTTAAACAACACTAAAGAGAATAAAAATTCGGTATATAGAGAATTTACCCAAAAATTCAATATTTTCATAGAGGTTAACCTACAAATTTTGAGAAATTTTTAAAAATTATGGCAACATTTTTTAATGCGTAGTTGCATCGTAAACTGACATAGGATGATCGTCAAATAGGTTTGAAAACTTTGTCCTCTCTGTTTTTTTAGAGAATAGACATTTCATAGTGGTTAGTATACTGATTTAGAAAGTTTATAAATTTCTATTTAATTTAATTGTTAAAACATTAGAGACGATGTCTATGGACCATGAAAAAGGTCTTGCATACATTAATATAAAGATAGAAAGTATTTTGAAATTTTAAAAAATTATAAAAAGAATAACTTTAGTGTATAGAACATTTACACAAAAACTCAATATTTTCGAAGGGGTTAACCCACAGTTTTTAGAAAAATTCAAAAAATATGATACTCTTGTTTTAATTCATAGGTGCATCATGTACTGATATAGGAAGATGTTCAAAGAGGTTCGACACCTTTTTTGTCACCGGTTCCCCAGATAATGTATATTTCATAGTGGTTAGTCCATTGATTTAGGTAATACATAAAGTTTTATTAAATTAATTGTTAAAATTTTAGAAACGATGTCTACGTACGATGAATAAAAGTTTTAAATACATTAATATAAATGTAGAATGTGGTTAGAAAAATTTAAACAACACTAAAGAGGATAAAATTCAATATATAGAGAATTTACCGAAAAACTTAAAATTTTCATTGGGGTTAACCTACAAATTTTTAGAAAATTTCAAAAAATATGACAACATTTTTAATTCATAGTTGCATCCTGAACTATTATAGGATGATCGTCAAAGAGGTTTGAAACCTTTGTCGTCTCTGTTTCTCAAGAGAATAGAGATTTCATAGTGGTTAGTATGCTGATTTAAATAGTATATTAATTTTTATTTAATTAAATTGTTAAAACATTAGAGATGATGTCCATGTACCATGAAAAAATTCTTGCATACATTAATATACAGATAGAAAGTATTTAGAAATTTTTTAAAAATATAAAGAGAATAAACTTCAGTGTATAGAATATTTACACAAAAACTCATTATTTTCGTAGGGGTTAACCCACAGTTTTTTAGAAACAAAATTCAAAAAATATGATACTCTTGTTTTAATGCATAGTTGCATCGTGTACTGATATAGGATGATGTTCACAGAGGTTCGACACCTTTGTTGTGTTCGGTCCTCAAGAGAATGTATATTTCATAGTGGTTAGTCCATTGATTTAGGTAATATATAATGTTTTATTAAATTAATTGTTAAAATTTTAGAAATGATGTCCAAGTACGATGAATACAAGTTTACATACATTAATATAAATGTAGAATATGGTTAGAAAAAATTAAACAACACTAAATATGATGAAATCATGTATATAGAGAATTTACAGAAAAACTCTATATTTTCATAGGGTTAACCTATAAATTTTGAGAAATTTTCAAAAAATATGACAACATTTTTTAATGCATAGTTGCATCGTGTACTGACATAGGATGATCGTCAAAGAGGTTTGAAACCTTTGTCGTCTCTGTTTCGCTAGAGAATAGAGATTTCATAGTTGTTAGTATGCTGATTTAGAGAGTATATAGTTTTTTTAATTTAATTGTTAAAACATTAGAGGTGATGTCCATGTACCATGGAAAAAGTCTAGCATACATTAATATACAGATAGAAAGTATTTAAAAATTTTTAAAAAATTATAAAGAGATTAAACATCAGTGTATAAAACATTTACACAAAAACTAAATATTTTCGTAGGGGTTAACCCACAGTTTTTTAGAAAAATCCAAAAAATATGATACTCTTGTTTTAATTCATAGTTGCATCGTGTACTGGTATAGGATGATGTTCAAAGAGGTTCAACACCTTTGTTGTCTCTGGTTCTCTAGAGAATGTATATTTCATAGTGGTTAGTCCATTGATTTAGGTAATATATAATGTTTTATTAAATTAATTGTTAAAATTTTAGAAACGATGTCCATGTACGATGAATAAAAGTTTTGAATACATTAATATAAATGTAGAATGTGGTTAGAAAATTTAAACAACACTAAAGAGATTAAAAATTCAGTATATAGAGAATTTACCGAAAAACTTAAAATTTTCATTGGGGTTAACCTACAAATTTTGAGAAATTTTCAAAAATTATGGCAACATTTTTAATGCATAGTTGCATCCTGAACTAACATAGGATGATCGTCAAATAGGTTTGGAACCTTTGTCGTCTCTGTTTCTCAAGAGAATAGAGATTTCATAGTGGTTAGTATGTTGATTTAGATAGTATATAAATTTTTATTTAATTAAATTGTTAAAACATTAGAGACGATGTCCATGTACCATGAAAAAGGTCTTGCATACATTAATATCCAGATAGAAAGTATTTAGAAATTTTTAAAAAATATAAAGAGAATAAACTTCAGTGTATAGAATATTTACACAAAAACTCAATATTTTCGTAAAGGTTAACCCACAGTTTTTTAGAAACAAAATTCAAAAAAATATGATACTCTTGTTTTAATGCATAGTTGCATCGTGTACTGATATAGGATGATGTTCACAGAGGTTCGACACCTTTCTTGTCTTCGGTTCTCAAGAGAATGTATATTTCATAGTGGTTAGTCCATTGATTTAGGTAATATATAATGTTTTATTAAATTAATTGTTAAAATTTTAGAAACGATGTCTATGTACGATGAATAAAAGTTTTGAATAAATTAATATAAATGTAGAATGTGGTTAGAAAAATTTAAACAACACTAAGGAGGATAAAATTCAATATATAGAGAATTTACCGAAAAACTTAAAATTTTTATTGGGGGTTAACCTACAAATTTTGAGAAAATTTCAAAAATATGACAACCTTTTTTAATGCGTAGTTGCGTCCTGAACTAACATAGGATGATCGTCAAAGAGGTTTGAAACCTTTGTCGTCTCTGTTTCTCAAGAGAATAGAGATTTTATAGTGGTTAGTATGCTGATTTAAATAGTATATAAATTTTTATTTAATTAAATTGTTAAAACATTAGAGACGATGTCCATGTACCATGAAAAAAGTCTTGCATACATTAATATACAGATAGAAAGTATTTAGAAATTTTTAAAAAATATAAAGAGAATAAACTTCAGTGTATAGAATATTTACACAAAAACTCAATATTTTCGTAGGGTTAACCCACAGTTTTTTAGAAACAAAATTCAAAAAATATGATACTCTTATTTTAATGCATAGTTACGTCGTGTACTGATATAGGATGATGTTCACAGAGGTTCGAGACCTTTGTTGTCTTCGGTTCTCAAGAAAATGTATATTTCATAGTGGTTAGTCCATTGATTTAGGTAATATATAATGTTTTATTAAATTAATTGTTAAAATTTTAGAAACGATGTCCAAGTATGATGAATACAAGTTTTACATACATTAATACAAATATATAATATGGTTAGAAAAATTTAAACAACACTAAATAGGATGAAATCATGTATATAGAGAATTTACAGAAAAACTCTATATTTTCTTAGGGGTTAACCTACAAATTTTGAGAAATTTTTTAAAAAAATATGACAACATTTTTTAATGCATAGTTTCATCGTGAACTGATATAGGATGATCGTCAAAGAGGTTTGAAACCTTTGTCGTCTCCTTTTCTCTAGAGAATAGAGATTTCATAGTTGTTAGTATGTTGATTAGAAAGTATATAGTTTTTTAATTTAATTTTTAAAACATTAGAGGCGATGTCCATGTACCATGAAAAAAGTCTGGCATACATTAATATATAGATAGAAAGTATTTAGAAATTAAAAAAAATTAAAGAGATTAAACATCAGTATATAGAACATTTACACAAAAACTCAATATTTTCGTAGGGGTTAACCCACAGTTTTTTAGAAAAATCCAAAAAATATAATACTCTTTTTTTAATTTATAGTTGCATCGTGTACTGGTATAGGATGATGTTCAAAGAGGTTCAACACCTTTGTTGTCTCCGGTTCTCTAGAGAATGTATATTTCATAGTTGTTACTCCACTGATTTAGGTAATATATAATGTTTTATTAAATTAATTGTTAAAATTTTAGAAACAATGTCCAAGTACGATGAATAAAAGTTTTGAATATATTAATATAAATGTAGAATGTGGTTAGAATATTTTAAACAACACTAAAGAGAATAAAAATTCGGTATATAGAGAATTTACCCAAAAATTCAATATTTTCATAGAGGTTAACCTACAAATTTTGAGAAATTTTTAAAAATTATGGCAACATTTTTTAATGCGTAGTTGCATCGTAAACTGACATAGGATGATCGTCAAATAGGTTTGAAAACTTTGTCGTCTCTGTTTTTTTAGAGAATAGAGATTTCATAGTGGTTAGTATGTTGATTTAGATAGTATATAAATTTATTAATTTAATTGGTAAAACATTAGAGACGATGTCCATGTACCATGAAAAATGTCTTGCATACATTAATATAC
This sequence comes from Moricandia arvensis, assembly GCA_905132765.1. Lineage (NCBI taxonomy): Eukaryota > Viridiplantae > Streptophyta > Magnoliopsida > Brassicales > Brassicaceae > Moricandia > Moricandia arvensis. Next base: position 72,360 of record CAJHQP010002308.1, on the reverse strand, counting down.
AGATAGAAAGTAGTTAGAAATTTTAAAAAATTATAAAGAGAATAACTTCAGTGTATAGAACATTTACACAAAAACTCAATATCTTCGTAGGGGTTAACCCACAATTTTTTAGAAAAAATCAAAAATATAATACCTTTATTTTAATGTGTAGTTGCATCGTGTACTGATATAGGATGATGGTCAAAGATGTTTGATACCTTTATTGTCTCCGGTTCTCTAGAGAATATATATTTCATAGTTGTTAGTCCGTTGAGTTAGGTAATATATAAAGTTTTATTAAATTAATTGTTAAAATTTTAGAAACGATTTCCATGTAGGATGAATAAAAATTTTGAATACATTAATATAAATGTAGAATGTGGTTAGAATAATTTAAACAACACTAAAGAGGATAAAAATTTTGTATATAGAGAATTTACCGAAAAATTCAATATTTTCATAGAGGTTAACATACAAATTTTGAGAAATTTTCAAAAAATATGGCAACATTTTTTAATGCATAGTTGCATTGTGAACTGACATAGGATGATCGTCAAAAAGTTTTGAAACATTTGTCGTCTCTGTTTCTCTAGAGAACAGAGATTTCATAGTGGTTAGTATGCTAATTTAGGTAGTATATAAATTTTTATTTAATTTAATTGTTAAAACATTAGAGACGATGTCCATGTACCATGAAAAAACTCTTGTATACATTAATATACAGATAGAAAGTAGTTAGAAATTTTAAAAAAATTATAAAGAGAATAAACTTCAGTATATAGAACATTTATACAAAAACTCAATATTTTTGTAGGGGCTAACCCATAGTTTTTTAGAAAAAATTAAAAAATATGATACTCTTGTTTTAATGCATAGTTACATCGTGTACTTATATAGGATGATGGTCAAAGAGGTTCGACACCTTTGTTGTCTCCGGTTCTTTAAAGAATGTATATTTCATAGTTGTTAGTCCATTGATTTAGGTAATCTATAAATTTTTATTAAATTAATTGTTAAAATTTTAAAAACGATGTCCATGTATGATGAATAAAAGTTTTGAATACATTAATTTAAATGTATAATGTGGTTAGAAAAATTTAAACAGCAATAAAGAGGATAAAATTCAGTATATCGAGAATTTACCGAAAAACTCAATATTTTCATAGGGGGTTAACCTACAAATTTTGAGAAATTTTAAAAAAATATGACAACATTTTTTAATACATAGTTGCATCGTGAACTGATGTATATGCATCATGCATGTTGAAAATTGGAATCGTTAAAATAAAGAAAACACCAAATACATGTACGAATACACTCGAAACAAATATAAATGTTGAGAATTTACCGAAAAAACACAATATTTTTATAGGGATTAACTTACAAATTTTGAGAAAATTTTAAAAAATCTGTTACAAAATTTGACAATATTTTTTATTACATAGTTGCATCATATGTATATGCATCATGCATGTTGAAAATTGGAATCGTTAAAATAAAGAAAACACCAAATACATGTGCGAATACACTCGAAACAAAACACACAATCTTCTTCCGAAACAAAATCAAACAATACACACATTTCTACATGCCAAAAGCCAAAAGAAACAAACTAAACCATGAGTGTTACATGACGCATATATATTATATGAGGGTTTGATTAATAAGCATGGTTAACCCTCCGACAGATTCTCCTGATCTCTCCCCTCGCGCCAGTCAACGGAGATATATTCCCCATCTTTACCATCGATTTAGCGAACTGCTCGAAGAAGGCCTCTTGATTCTCCGCATACAGCTTCACCAGCTCCCTAGACTCTCTGTTCTTTGTGAACAGAACCTCGTCAGAGCTCAATAGCCCTTTGTACATTATCAGGTTCTTGAAGTAGTGGTTGTCGAACTTGAACGGCGTCACAAAGTCGAGGAAGAAGAGGTTTTGGTCACCCCCGGATTTTGGACATTGCTTACGCAACATGTATGCGTAGTATTGGTTTAGGGTTTGATCAGGCTTGCCATTGCCAGCCTGGTTGTATAACCTCTGTCGGAAACTTGTACACCTCGAGTTTCCGATGGTATGACTTCCTACAATTCATATACATATGTAAGTTTTTACTAATGTATTATGTTGTGTAATTAATATGGATGAGTATATACCCGAGAGAGAGACAAGATCAACAAGATTGAGTCCTTGACGCTTGAACTTAGTGAGGATGGTTTGAAATGTGTTGTTTGGAGCAGGAATGTCGTTGTTTGAACCACTCAAGCTTGCTCCTCTTGCGTCTCTTCTCCCTAGAGGTACTTCCCAGCTCGGCCCACCTGTCTGTATATATATATATGTTCATGTGTCGAATTAATTCACTTTTAATGATGAAATACTTTTATTTTTTTCTAATATTTAATGAACAATTGTGACATACAATGACGGTCGAGTCTCTAGCGGCGATAGCCAAGATATCAGCGCAAGAAACTGTTTCAGGGCACTCTTGTTCTAAGGCACGTTTGATTTCTTCGATGACCTCGAAACCACGGGCTGAGTTTCGGTTAGGGTTTGATCGTTTCTCACTGATTATGGTTCCGCTGTTGTCCAATAGTATGGAAGCATCACATCCCTGCAGTGTATATATCACAATGAGAAAAATATGTAAGAGATTAAGTGGATCGTATTTATTCTATAGCTAGTTAATGTTGACGATGTTGCTAAGGTTGAGACCTTGACGAAACAATCGTGGAAATGGAGTCTAAGCAAGGAGGCAGGCATGCGAGGATCCTGTGCGAATGCTTTAGCGACAATGGACTGAACAATCTCTTGAGCTTTAGGACATGAGTGGTCGTAGAACTGCGGGAAGAGATAGCCTCCACTGCCGTAGGCTTTGGAACACAAGCAAAGAGGAGATAAGGCGATAAGGGAGACAGCTACGATAAGAATGTTCAATGGCACAGCCATTTTTGAGAATTCTTTTTCTTGATAAGTATTAACTCGGTTTCTTGTAACTTGATGGTTTTCTTGTGATGGAAATTTAGCATAATTTATAGATTATACTTTGTGAAGATTTGAAAAAGACGTTGGAGTTGGTAACTAATCTTGGATATTGGGTTAGATGGATACATTATTCTCTTGAGATTTGGTATGAATACAGGATTTGTTAGATTTTTTTTTTTTTGGTAGCGCCCATCGATAATGAACTAAAATTTTAAAGCTATGTTTATCCATGGTCTCTTAAGATAAGGTTCTTAATTTAATTTAACTTATTTTTTGGTTATTTAAAAAAAAAAATTTTTTTGGCTAAGAAACAATTCTTAAATCTCTTATTTAAGATACGTTCTTAAGTTTTCTTAATTAAAATCTAAGAAACGTCTCTTAAAAAAATTAAAAATCCCTACTAAAAGACTTTCAACAAACATGCCATAGTTATATTGAAACCTTTCATTTAGTCAAATACTTTTACCAAACATAGAAGTCGTATATGATTATATTAAATAGAGAGATTAACATGAAGAAGGACGACTTAGTAAAACAATTGCGTGCGCATTAGGGTTTTTCACTTGGTTCACTGACATTGACGAGATCAACAAAGAAACAATACTAACTACTATTGTGCAAGCAAAGTAACAATCTTATGGTGTGCTTCGGGTAGGTCGAGTACGACAAAGACAATAGTAAACGGTAGATAATGACAAAACCATCGATAAACAGCTTCAACTGCTCTCCCTCGCTAAACCAAACAAATCTATATTTTTCCTTTTGTTTTCGTGCAACAAAAGCGAACAAATTAACATTAACCAGATATGGCCAAACAGCGTTGATGTACTTAGACTTGTCAATAATTATTCAACTTCGAGAATAAGACTTTTTCATGATACTACTCATGTGTCTCTTCCCTACGCCTTCAATTGTTTACTTCTTCAGCTACTTATTTTTTTTTTATTATTACACTTGTAAATGAAAGCCCGATATATTATCAGCCCAAGCTTATGTCGCTCTAGCCCAGTAATCAATTCCCATTCGGCGACGACTACTGAGCTTAACTTCACAAACAGGAATAATTTAAATCTGTTTTCGCGGAGAAAACGGTCGAGATGGAGTTGACACAAACAAATTTAAGCTATCAAACATAACAAGAAAGTAGATAAGAGATATTCATATATAGATACAAAATACTGTAATAACATACATCTCCAGAACATAAAAAAGAGCCAAACGATGCCAATAACACACTCACAAAAGCCATAACACATCGCAGGACGTACATATATAAAAACACGCGCACACACACACACCTAAAGTAAAAGGTGTTACAAACTCTCCTTTATTTTAATTAATAAACATGCATACTCGTTTGTCCCACGTTCAAATTGTATAACTGCTTAATGACCACCACCGCCACCGGGAAGCTTTTCCTTGATCTTTTCCATCATTCCCTTCTTCTCGTGGCGTTCACCACCGTAGCCTCCCTCGTCATAACCCGTGGTAGTTCCCATCCCCATGCCTTGAGATTGACCTGACTGATCATGGTGACCTGGCAACTTCTCCTTAATCTTATCTGTTATCCCCTTCTTCCTCCTCCTCCCACCTTGTCCATCATCCTCCTATCATTATACATATCATAATTATTAATACACACAAACTAAATACGCCGCATCTAGGATTGCTTGCATAAATGGTAACGTACCGAACTAGAGCTGGATCCGGATCCAGAGCGGTGAAGCATTCCTCCCAAGCCACCACCACCACCACCACTTTCCTTATGGAGTTGCTCCTGGCCGTGGTGTCTACCACCTGCTCCAGCTCCAAGGGCTCCAGTTCCAGCCCCGTATCCTTCGCCACCTGTTCCATAGGTCCCACCCATTGCTCCTCCACCGGTAGCTCCGACACGGCCAATTGGGTTTCCATACTCATCCAACTGCTGGATCGGGTTTCCATACTCGTCAGTGGCCTGAGCTCCGGGTCGGTTTTGGTAAGACGCCATCTTCTTCTTTTTCTTCTAAGCAAACACTTTCAGCTTCTAATTAATGAGACTTGGATATGTTGAGTTTTGATTGATGAATGTTCGAAAGGCAGATGGATGGTATTCTTTATAGGTCGAGTTCCGGATATGGATTAAACTATTAAATTAGTGAATCATTACAGCTGAAGCGACACTTGGCAGCAGTGGTAAATGTCGGCGTGGTGCTTAGAGACGCGTGTCCGGACGTAGACCGAACCGTATATTATTTTAGTTAAGAAGCCGGATGGATATTTTTTTTCTGAGCTTTCAAAGTAGAGAGAGTCCCGAGTACGTACGTGTTCATAATAGTCACATGACAGCACAGGAGTGATGAATACTAAAGTGGAAAGATCTCTCCTTTTCTTTAGGTATTGGACACGTAACCCTTATCTTGAAGATTGGGTGTATTCGAAGAAACCTTCTTGTTGGATCTCAGAAAATTTGGGCTTCCTCTATTATAAAAAGGCCCGAAAAATCCCTTAGTAAGAAGCTCAGGGTTTTAAAAATGAGGCCCTTTTCTATCTACTCCACTTACCAAAATGATGCGTTTCCAACCATCCGCGTTGTCCACTCCACTTATCAAATGCAGAGTGAAATCTTCTTATATTTTTTTGTTTGTTTTGAGTCATGGGAGTTTCTCTCCTCTCTGCGAAGAAGCTGGAGAACCTTCTCATTAAAAAAGGTCGTTCAACCAATCTCTCTCTATCCCATCGAGGCTTTTTGCTAGTTAATAGTTTAGAGCAGCTCTGGTTGGTCATGGTCACTAAATGAATGAAGACTAACTGAAACGGTTAATTATGCACAAGTTAATTTTCTGTTTATCGCCCGATCTACATGATTGGATGGTGGTTACATAAAAGATATTTTTTTCTCTAATAATTTATAAAACATTTGATCGTTACAACATCAATTACATCACCTCTCTCTCATACGACTCTCAAATTATATAGTATATACCATTATTAATTAATGTCATGATGAAATCATACATTGGGGGCCAAGTGTCCGGAAACTACGCGTTGTACAAGAAGCTTGCTTATTAACAAACTTATTATTTTCTAAATTAATATGAAATTAAATAATGATTGGAATAAAGTCTTGTCGTATTTTAATTATGTGGTGGTAGTGATATGCCACCTCTAACATTTGATTACTTTATATGAAAACCAGATTTTTAAAAATTAATTAAGTAAAACATTGTTGTTCTCTGTGAAGCTAGCTTATCTGACACCATCATGGATAAAGTCCACTTTCAAGGTAGGGTTTAGTCTCGTGTGTACACATATCCATGTTTACTAGGGAGTAAAGTACGTAGATTAATGATAACATATGTGCTTGCGAGTAAGAATTATATATATGAAATTCTAATTAGTTAGAACTCTGAAAACTTTGGTCATGTGTTGAGAGTTATATATATGTGAGCCTCAATCTATCTGGTGATGAAGAAGGGTCCATGGCTGTCGAGGGTGAAAATCAGTTTGATGTTAGAGATATAATAATTGCAAAAGGACAGCATATTGAGGGTCCAATCAGAAATGAATATAAAAAAATAATATCAAGAGGCAATTCGAAACAGCCCTAGCTAGCTTAAATTTTGGTTTTAGAACTTATCAAAGAAAAGGAGGTTAAAAAGGTAGGTAACGTAGATTCTACTCCTCTCAAATGACATGCAGTATCAATACATGAGAACCGAGGAAGAGGATATATAAACAGAAGTAGTTACATAGACAGGAGTTTATCTCAGCAAAAAAACAGCAGGAGCTAGCGCATGTGCATACATGTCTTGTCAAGGCTGGTTAATGGAGGAGATGAGAGAGAGAAAGAAGTCTTCATCACAAGGAATGGTTAGGCCATTGTCTTGGTAGAACCCAAACTCTTCCTCGGATTGTCGCAGCAACATCTGATGTCACATATGTACGTATATTCAATGACAGCTTCCATTAGGACGATGCTTACTTATATATATATATATATGTGTGTTTATAAATAGAAAGTGTACCTTAAAGATGGGGTGCGTGAGGAAGGAGATAGGAATGATGTGTCGGGATCTGGAGAGACCAACGTAAACGACGAAGTGACCTTTGGGGACGCCGTTGAAGTTAACGTGGACGGTGCTCTTCTTTCCCAAACTCGAACATCTCTTTAGCATCTGCTTCAGGCTCTTACCACTTCCCCTTTCTACAACCATAACCTTCTTCTTTTTCTTCTTCTTATGGATAAAGAGATGGTTGGTTGGTGACTCATATTTATATGCAGAGACACACATGTGTTTATATATACACGACACACATACATAGAGAATCAGCAAGATGTTTCAACGTTATGGGACTCACCATGTGCTGAACTTTTTCTATCAGACCTGACTAAGGAATATAAAAAATATAAATAACCAAATGCAACTATATACACTCTTGGCAGCTTCATCAATTCGAGTGAGTTCCCCATGTTTCTATTGGTTTAATCAAGATTATGTAAATTCACAGTGATGACTGAAGAAGCTACGTGTACCAACATAATAACATAAAATAATGTCTGAGAATTTCAAATTGCTGAAGAGAAGATGGGCGAGAACGGCTCCTCATGTTCTGTGGATGAAAGAAATAGGGCAATGATGTATTACCGACAAACCCCATTAACGGAACTCAATCAGAAAGCCCATAAAGTCTCGTGCAGCCGCATCTTTTCAGCCACCAATCATTACCGGTCCGTTTAAATCTCAACCAATCATATCAATCCTAAAACCCTAAACCCTTGAGCAAGCTAAGTTAAGCCAAACCACACTGTAATTTCATGTGCAGAGAGAATGTTCAATCACATATATGTATATAGGCTCTCCGCCCTTTTTATTATATTTTTCCACAGGCAAAAGTGGTGTCATACAAACAAACAAGGAAGAAAACGGCAGTTGTATCAAATGAGGGTTTCTTTTATGTTACATAATTAGAAAATCTCACACATTTCTTATCCTTTAACCATTATATGGAGCTTAGAGCCATCATTTTGCACTGCTCATTCATGGCCAGAAGCTGCGCCTCTTTCTTATCCACAAGAGCCGTGAGTCTCACGTTTTCTTCCATTAGTTTCTGAACCTCTGCCTCTTTCTGCACTTTATCGCTTTCCAACTGCGTTGTCTTTGCAACAAGCCTGCTTCATCAACAACAATGACACCTCATGAACTCACACTTACTATAGGAAAGTAAATATGAGTCCCTAATTGCGCACACAAGGATGAAGCATTTGGGACTACTCATATTATCAAACACCTAAAACTAGCTACAAAAGAACACCAATTTTATCTACAATCCCAGGAATGACACCCATAAAGCAGTTACACACATGAATCAAAATCAAAATAACAAATCTGCTCTATAATGTGATCAACACCCAAGAGAAGTGTTCACGTAAACCAAAATCTTCCAGGCTAATTAATGGAATGATGATTTGTTAAGTAAACCAAGGACTAGTTTCTCAGAAAAGATGGAAAGTGCATATAGAAATCACTCACCGTTCAAAAAGTCTCTCGATAGTTTGAAACTGCTTCTCGGACGAGACGAGGGTCTCTCTGACGCTGATGAGACTTGAAACATAGGATTTAAGGGACTCAAAGTCTCTCCTGACACGACAGAGTTCCAGCTCATTTTCGGTAGCTCTTGCCTTCTGTCTAGAGGTCTCTTCCACCAAATCATCGACCCTCTGGCGCATTTCACTGAGGATACTAGTGGTCCCAAGAGCAAACTTTTCCATGTCCTCTAATTCCATGGACATGTTGTTGATCTGGCCAACCTTCCTTTGAATTTCTTGTTGACTCAACAGAGCCTTGTCTTTCTGAATAGCGGCTTCGGATTCGGCGACAATAGCACGCCTAGCCAGAGAGTCAATAACGCCTGAAACCGACTCTACATGATTTAGCATCTCAGAGACATGAGTCTGATGACGTTCACCACCACATACCCCAGAGAAAGCAATGCTCTCAAGCAAATTAGAATCACTGACAACAAGTCCATCAGCAAGTGAAAGCTGGGACAAATCGGCAGTAGCAGCAGCTACAGTGGTTGCTTTTGATTTAAGGAAGGTCAATAACGCTGTTGCGGTATGAAGTCGGCTCCAAAGAGCCTCGATCTTCTTCATATGCGAAACTTCCTTGGAACCAGGGCTCATTCCCGTAGGCGTAGAGAGATCATCATGATCCTCAATGATGTTAGATTCTAAAATTGAGGAGGCAGCCATATCCTTGTCCCTATAAAGCTGAAAAAACCCAACACAGCTTAGCAACAAATGGAGTAGAGCCTATAAAGACAATCTAATGAGCAAGAAAAACCACATCCACATCCATGTCTAATGTCTGCTTATCGCTTACACATGAAAACAGGAGAAAGTTCAACTTTTACAAAGCAAAACTCACTCCTTCAAATAATCGATTTAATTCAAAAAAAAAAAAAAAAGTGCAAAGCAATCAATGAATCAAAGAGAATTTTTGTATAAGCCAAATTGCCAGAGAACAATTAAAAAGAAAATCGGAAAATCAAATGACTAACCCCCGGATGAACTTCACCCCGCCGATCAACCGATTTGAGACGGGTCGGGTTGACTTGATGCGTTGTAGAACGATTAAACCGCGTGCCAACACGACTGGTGCAAGGAGGAGGATGAACAGTTCGTTAGTTTGGCACAAAACTTTCCCTTCTTATTTGGGCCTTATTCAGCTTTCCTTTAATATTGTTCCAGCCCAATATTATTAATTCGAGCCCACGATTGCAGCTCCTCTGGCTGTAAAATACATTTTTTCAGAAAGATCACCACCAACACTCTATCCACCGTTCAATGTTTAAAAGTTTTTTAAGTGAATTAAGTTGAATTGGACCTCAAACATAGGGGCAAAAGACAATGCAACTAATGTTACTAACAAACATTCACCCACCAAAGGCTATTGCAAAAACTAAACCCTTGATCTCATCATATGCTGCAGGCCTCCCTTGGACTCGTAAGAGAGACCCTCTACAAATTACAAGTTACTACATATTAGAAGGTCAATGGACATCTGAACACAACAAGAGCTAAGCTAACTTATATTCAATATAAACTGAGTCATTTTGTATTTATTTGGAACTTGGAAGCAGCGGTGGTTTTTATTGACAAAAGAACCAACTACTAGTTTCTCTTTATCAGAAGAGTCAATGATGAATAATAATACTCATTTTTGAATAACTAAATGCTACTTTCTAATCATGATTTTTGTTCGGTTTTTCCTTTTTTTGTGTGCAATGTTTTTGATGGACTGCCCTTGTATTTTCAATAGCCTTAGCACATATAACAAGCAAGAGAAGATTAAAGTTAAACAAGAAAACATCATAATCCGATTACACTTTAGTTATTGAAACATAACACAATTGTAAGTACCGGAACTGGGAACCATGTAACAACCCCCAAAACAAAACAATTATTTGAAAAGTTGAGACATATGAGGCTTTGTCCACAACTCGAAAAATGGAGTTACATCATTCATTGTCTTCGTCTTCGTCGGAAAATCGGACATGTTTTGCTGTTGGTGTGGGAAAAACTTTCAAACGCAGCACTCCAGGAGTTTGCTCTTCAGCCTCCACCATCTCTTCAAGTTCACTGTCATACACAAATCGAGTGTGCTTCCCTGCGAAGCTCATCTTCCTCATTCCCTCGCTCAACCCATCCACTTCCTCCTCGTAGTATTCCTCTTCACCATCTTCCTCCCTGTACGAATACACTTCTTCTTCTTCTTCTTCTTCTTCTTCTTCATCATCATCCTCTTCGTCTTTGGTACTTGCGTTGACTTGCATCGACCACACCGAGGAGTTATCATCCTCTGGGTTCTGAGTCACCACAGATGAACAGTCCCATAGCTCTGATTTATCACTAAAATCCAGCAGCAATGACCGGGTTATGCTCGGACTCTTGTCTAACAACTCCAAGCTCTTCTCATCTTTCCTTTCCACAAATACCTCGCTTTCATCCACCTGCAAGGCCAAATAAAACATCTTTGACTTAAGCCATTTTATCATCAACCCACCAATCATCTCAATACACACAGATCTAGGCTTACCTGAGAAGAAGCTGCTTCTCTCAGCTGTCCTGAAACAACCGGAGATGTGATCACAATCTGCACTCCATCGAGAACTTGTGGGGTGTTGGCTGGAGTCGGAGCCAGAAGTCTCATGGGAGAAGTAACGAGATGGATGAAGGGACGAGATTCTACTGATATCTTTGTTATAAGTTGCCCTTCTTCTTCTTCAACCTTCTGCAACAGATTTTTGACTTGGCCTCTCAAGAGGGCCTCACCAGATCCAGGAGTGCTCTTGACTCTGCTCTTCCCAACCACTCCTGAAGATGGAGTCTGCATCGCAAGTCCTACGATGGGAGAGTCGTTGGTTATGTCGAACAACGCTGACCTCTCTTGCTTCGGCGTTGCACCGTTTCTTTGCCTTGATTTCGACTCCTCCTCTGGTTTCTCTAGAAAAATATCAACAATATACAAGAAATATCCACAAAGACAAATCAATTAGGATACATACAAGTCTCTGAAACTAGGCCATTTACATATCGATTCAGTGGATAAACATCCAGATTAAGCGGGTAGTGAGACATGGAGGCTTACTTGATGATAAGAGATGATTGGTGGCAGAGCTTTTCATGGCAGAGAGGGTCTGAGACCTCGTCACTCTCCTCGTCGATGATGGTGTCTCCATCTAGATCTATAAAGACTACTAGTTTCTTCCGGGGAAAGTTGATAGGGGAGGATAAGAATAGAAAACGTTATTGGAGATATATGTATGGCCTTTGCTATGGCTCTAGTATTTAAAGGCAGTCATAGCGAATAGGGTTTTGAAAGAAATTAGCCGTTGGGACTACTCTCTTACAGGAATGGAAGGAGCCGTTTCAGAAAACTAGCCGTTGCGACTCTCACTGATTGAATTAAGGGATTATGGGCCTTTTCAGCCCATTTCTATGCCCCCAAGCCACTATTTGTAAAATTATGGGCTAAAGCCTAAGTAAGGAGTTGGAATGATCATCGTGCATGAGCTTTTTAATTCTGTTCGATTCCAAAGAAATCGAATAATTACCATTGTAAGTTGCAATGTATAGTAAAGAAAAATCAGAGGAATGACCCAGGAATGCATGCGGTCACTGAGGAAGAGAAATACATACAACTTGCTTGGTGAAAGGAGATTGTTGGTGAGAGAAGACGTATGGATGGTGACTTTTTTTTGTATCTTGTAGATGATGGGGTGTCTACAACTATATAGATCTTAAAAAGAGTAGCTTCTGGGATTATGTTCTGACAAAGTTTAGAAAACAAAGACAGGCCCGGTTCAACTTGCCTGGAAATCCTGCGTAAACTCAGAAAAGAACACCTCTTTGATATGGTTTTTGTTAACGCCAAAATGTATATCATTAACCATATTGTTTGATTAGCTCACGATAACCCCTTAACACATGGAACGGCTTGGAAGCCAGGTTGGCCAAAGTCCCGGTATGCATAATTAATATTTTTATTATTTAGGCTAAAATGTAACACGTTTTTCTATCTGGACAACTATATATAGAAAAATAAAAAGAAAAAATGCAAAAGCAGTTCAGATTCATACTGCTCTCTCCCGTAATCATTACTACAGACATGATTTTTCGATTTTTATCATTATTTAGTTGTTCAACAGTTTCTTTCAGACAATATTTGAATTAAAATGAATTTGTTTGATACTAGTACCAGTTCAAGAGTTATTGGAATACGGTTGCGCGTTGTCGTGGCATGTGAAAGTGATCAAGAAAAAAAAACTATAATTTGTTTGTGTAAAGCAGAAGACTGAAAACAGAACGTAAACGCATTAGATAAGAATAATATTATTGTGTTGAATGGAAAACTTGTGTTGAAAAGACCAAGTCAACTTGGTAGACGAGATTAAATGGTAAATGAGCAGGAAATGTAAAGATTAAAAGTACTGTTTTATAAAATAAGTTGATCATGTATATTGCTCGATGTTATAGGAGACAGCGAGTTGAACCCAAATCCAGGCTAATAAGCTGGTGTATAGAGTTAGTTAGAAAGGAACGCAATAAATGTGTGCATAGGCATAATAAGGTGGTGGCAATAATATTAAAAAAAAAAAAGTGATATTCTGGGCCTCACATGGAGCTGAGCTTATTCTATTGGGTATTTGGCATTCACAGCATACGAAAACGATCTTCAACCACCCCCGTTTTGCTGGAACATCAATAGAAAAAAAAAAACATTTACAGTCTATGATAGTACCAAAGTATATAAATGGCAGTTGGATTGTCTTGTAACAAAGCCCAGCAGATAACTAGTAGTGTGTATAAAAAGTAAAAAAGAAAAAGGGAAAGAAAAGGCAAAGAGAGGGAAAGTGGAGAGGATATTTCGTCTGGGTGATTCACTCGCTTTCTGGGTTTGACCAACTCAACGCTCTTCTCTTTAATTTCATTTTTATTTGTTTATTAAAAAGTAGATGAATCTTCAGCTCCCACTTCCAAATCCATCATCGACTACGGTCTCCCTTTGAATCGCTTTCTAGTTCAAGCCTAAGCCATGGGTGTATGTTTCTCCGCCATTAGAGTCACTGGTACCAGCACCAGCAGCAGAAGAAGTAGCAGTCAGACTAACAACAAAGCCAACCGTAAAGGAGGATGTAATAAGACTCCTCCAGAGAAGCCCTCTACCACGAAGCGGAGAACCGGGTCAACCTCATGCGGCAAGCGTACCGATTTTGGATACGCCAAAGACTTCCACGAGCAATATAGGATGGGGAAGTTGCTGGGTCATGGTCAATTCGGGTATACTTACGTTGCCATCCACAAGTCCACTGGCGATCGTGTTGCCGTCAAAAGGCTCGATAAGAGTAAGGTATTTTTTATCACTTCCAGACTCGAGTTCCTGTTGGGATTCCCTTTTTGAATCATCCTTTCACGGCTAGATTCCATTACATAATACTATTCCATCTCAATTCAGGGCTAATGGGATTCAAAGTTTTGAATATTCTTCTAGTTTTTTTCTAACACTACTGATTCCTCTTGAAAAGCACTATCTCGAATGTGGATTGATTTCCCATTTGGTTCACGTTCCCATTAACCTTGTTCTTGGTATTTTTGCTGCCTTCCCTTCTTGATTGCAACATGGTTCGACTGTTACTGTGCTTAGCCTTTGTGTCACTCACGGTTTATTTTTTGCCCACAGATGCTTCTTCCTGTTGCGGTTGAGGACGTCAAGCGGGAGGTTCAGATTCTTAAAGCTCTCTCTGGCCACGAGAACGTTGTTCAGTTTTACAATGCCTTTGATGATGATGACTACGTCTACATTGTTATGGAGTGAGTTCTTTTTACATTCAATCGGACAACTTGTCTATCTATCCATCCATCATGTCTCGACGGGATTCACATTCCACTCTTTCCCTTACTTCTCTAGGTTGTGCGAGGGAGGTGAATTGCTCGACCGGATTTTATCCAAGTTAGTTACCATCTCTCCCACTCTCTAAGCTCTATCCCAGTGTTGTTCTCACATATACTTACCCTTCTCTCTATTCACGCTTTTCTTTCAGGAAAGATAGTCGTTACTCCGAGAAGGATGCAGCCGTTGTCGTCAGGCAGATGCTCAAAGTCGCTGGTGAATGTCATCTACACGGTCTTGTTCATCGAGATATGAAACCTGAGGTATTATTACTTCTCTTCCCTTACTCTTAGGCGAGGAGGTCCTTTCCTTGGCAATTTGTTTTTAATATCCTCCTCTTTCCTCTTCCTATTTCTTGCAGAACTTTTTGTTCAAATCAGCTAAACTGGATTCGCCTCTTAAGGCTACAGATTTTGGTTTATCCGATTTTATTAAACCAGGTATGTAGAAGCTATCAAAGTCCACACCAGTTTCAAGTGGTAGAGCCTAATTATGTTGATTTGTGTGATAAAAAAAAAAAAAAACTCAAATGTTTTCAGGGAAAAGATTCCATGACATTGTTGGTAGCGCCTATTATGTTGCTCCTGAAGTACTTAAGCGCAGATCAGGCCCTGAATCTGATGTGTGGAGCATTGGTGTTATTACCTATATTTTACTCTGTGGAAGACGCCCTTTCTGGGATAGGACTGAGGACGGTATATTTAAGGAGGTGTAGTTCCAAAACCCTTCCACTGCATTTCTCTCTCTCTATATATATATATGTGTCTTATTTCTCTCTGAATTCTTACTAATTTACTATATGTCTATAGGTCTTAAGGAACAAGCCTGACTTCCGTCGCAAACCATGGTCAACTATAAGTGACAGTGCGAAAGATTTTGTTAAAAAGTTACTTGTAAAAGACCCACGAGCACGGCTAACTGCTGCACAAGCCCTGTGTATGTGTGCTCCTTGCTTTTGAGTAGTTGTTGGTGATTTGATCATCTGCAATGGAATCTTAGACTAATGCCCTTTTGTCTCTTTTGCCTTTGCAGCACATGCGTGGGTTAGAGAAGGAGGGAATGCCACTGACATCCCTGTCGACATTTCAGTTCTGAACAACTTACGTCAGTTCGTTAGATACAGCCGTCTGAAGCAGTTTGCTTTACGGGTAAGCCCGAACGAGGAAGTTGTAAGCAAAAAAAAATAATAATAACGAGACAGATTAGGGGTTGTCTCTAATGCTTTGTGTCCCCTTTCTGACAGGCTCTGGCTAGCACACTTGACGAGGCAGAGATTTCTGACCTCAGAGATCAGTTTGATGCAATTGATGTGGATAAAAACGGTTTCATTAGTCTTGAGGAGATGAGACAGGTAAGTGAAATTTATGACAAATTTGCTTCAAGAGCAATACTAATTAAGTCTACGCATGATCATATAATACAGTATCTTTCTTTAATGTACAGGCACTTGCCAAAGATCTTCCTTGGAAGCTGAAGGATTCACGAGTTGCCGAGATACTTGAAGCGGTAACTACAGTTTTCTTCGCCATTGCAATAGCATCTAGGGGGATAGTTTCATTATTATCAAAGAGAGGTGCAGTTTCCATTTAATCTGAACCTTTTGTATCTTTGGTGGACACAGATTGATAGCAACACTGATGGGCTAGTGGACTTCACAGAGTTTGTAGCAGCAGCTCTACATGTTCATCAACTGGAAGAACATGACTCAGAGAAATGGCAGCGAAGATCAAGAGCAGCATTTGAGAAATTCGACATTGACAAAGACGGGTACATAACCCCTGAGGAGCTTCGAATGGTAAGCTTTTATCTATAATACCTGTTGTTCTTTTTTGCTGAGGAGATGATAGAATAAAAAGAAAAGAAAAAAACAAGCCTCTTATATGTTTTGGTGAATTTATCAGCACACAGGGTTAAGAGGGTCAATAGACCCAATTCTGGATGAAGCAGACATAGACAGAGACGGGAAAATAAGCCTGCATGAGTTCAGGAGACTTCTAAGAACAGCGAGCATAAGTTCGCCGAGAGTTCCAAGCACTGCAGGGCACATGAATCCTCGGTAGTTTAAATGGTATATACTAGAAGAGGACAATAAGTGGAGGCAGGGCAATGTCATTTGTATATGTAATGTTGGTTGTAAGATAAGTGGTGGTGGGGGGGGGGGGTTGTAGTGATAAGTAACAAGTTTGGTTGTGTGAAGCAGCCAAACCAAAGAAACAGTGTTGAGTGGTTCTGGATGATTGACATATATTAAGGTGGAGGTTAAGGGATAGGCACATGCCATTCTCTGACTCGACCAGGGCACAGAAGAAAGATAGATCCCAGCTGTAATTTGAATCTCATATGTTTTGTTCCCGTTGTTCCAATTCTTCTGCTGTTATTATGCATTTGTGTGTGTGAGAGAGAGAGAGAGCACCAAACATGGCAACATGTGTGTGTGCGTGTGAGCAAAGACAGCCTATTTCTATTGTTTTCCATAATCCTCCAGTTAGCATATGAATGGCTTTACTCTCTCCAAGGGCCAGTAACTCAATTCCTTTTACCATTCTCGTTTCCGTTCCAATCAGTTAGTCTATTGGGTCCACGAGGCCTATTGGTAATTAATTAAGCCCACTATGTAGCCCAGTAAGCAGTAGATTGTGGTGTGGGATATAGCCACTAATGTGTGAACATATAGTTATTAGGGTGGATAGTGTAAGACAATGCTGAACAGAAACAAATGATAAGCTGTAGTAACTTATCCTCTTACACATGGCCTCGCATTTTCCTTCACACAATCTACAAGCATCCAATCACAAACCTGATCATATCATATAGCTTCCTCTTACCTTTTTTTTTCTTTCTCTGATCTTTTATTTTTATTTTTGCCAGAAGAAAGACAGAGAGGCCCATCTTCCTTGCATTGTTGATCAAACATGGCTGCTGCTGCTGCTATAGGTGCTGCAGTCTCTTATCCTTCATCCAAGTCCTCTTCTCTTCCCTCCAAAACTTCCTTCGTCTCCACTCAAAGGATTTTCCTCAACAACAAGGTCTAGTTTCTTTCCTCTTCTTAATCACAGCAATTGCCATCTATGACCAAAAAGGGCTTAAACTTTTGTGTTTTCTTCTGTTGGCATGCATATTATTGGTTGGTATATATTATCTACAGAGCAGGCAGTGCTACAGAGACGCGTGTATATATGGGGGAAGAGTGAAGGCTCAGGTGACAACAGAGGCGCCAGTGAAAGTAGCCAAGGAGTCAAAGAAACAGGAAGAAGGAATAGTTGTCAACAAATTCAAACCAAAGGACCCTTACACTGGTCGATGCCTCTTGAACACCAAGATCACTGGCGATGACGCTCCCGGTGAGACCTGGCACATCGTCTTCAGCACCGAAGGTACGTACCACCACCAAATCCAAATTATTAAGTGCATTGCATTGCATGGTATGGATATTAACAATATGAATGGGCTGAGTAGGTGAGGTTCCGTACAGAGAAGGGCAGTCGATAGGAATCATTCCAGAAGGAATTGACAAGAACGGGAAGCCCCACAAGCTCAGGTTATACTCTATCGCCAGCAGTGCCATTGGTGACTTTGGTGACTCCAAAACCGTGAGCGAGCTTTCCCCTCTGACAACTAAACCATGAATACATACTTGATATTCTCTCTTATCTGCCTGCAATGGTCTTTCTTATGCAGGTTTCTCTCTGTGTCAAGAGATTAGTTTACAAAAACGAAAGCGGAGAGCTTGTTAAGGGAGTCTGCTCCAACTTCTTGTGTAAGATCAACAAGAAGAAGAGCCATTAATGGGTTTTGATTACGGTTAATAACTCCTCTCACTGTTTTTCTTACAGGTGACTTGAAGCCGGGTGCTGAGGTTAAGATCACTGGACCAGTTGGAAAGGAAATGCTTATGCCTAAAGATCCTAATGCCACCATCATCATGGTATGTTCCTTACGTGTGTTTTTTCAAGTTGCATAATCAACACTTGTAGTGATTATTTGTTTTTTTGCTTTTCTGTTTTCCTTAGCTTGGAACAGGAACTGGAATAGCTCCATTCAGATCATTTTTGTGGAAAATGTTCTTTGAGGAGCACGAAGACTACAAGGTGAAACCAAGAGCATGCTCTCTCTCCGACACATCAATTATACTGTAACTCACTCACCGTTTGACCTTGGCTGGCTTTTATATGTAGTTCAATGGTTTGGCGTGGCTCTTCTTGGGTGTACCCACAAGCAGCTCGCTGCTCTACAAGGAGGTAATCCTAGTCACAGTAAACTAATCTTGTCTTGTCTGATACGAAGAGCTGGGTTGACCTGTGTGGATATACAAACAATGACAGGAGTTTGAGAAGATGAAGGAGAAGAAGCCGGAAAACTTCAGGCTAGACTTTGCGGTGAGCAGGGAGCAGACAAACGACAAGGGAGAGAAAATGTATATACAGACAAGAATGGCAGAGTATGCAGAAGAGCTGTGGGAGTTACTGAAGAAAGACAACACATTTGTGTACATGTGTGGTCTGAAGGGTATGGAGAAGGGTATCGATGAGATTATGGTCTCACTTGCTGCTAAAGATGGTAACCCACTTTCATTTCATTTCACTTTTTGTGGGAGTCTCTGCTGCACATAACATGGTCTTAATAAAACTGGGGGATTTGAACAGGGATCGATTGGTTGGAGTACAAGAAGCAACTGAAGAAGAGTGAGCAGTGGAATGTGGAAGTCTACTAAGCTTTATTATTATTATTATTATAAATAAATATTATTTATGTAGATAAAGGAGCTGATGCCATTGTCAATTCTGCATCTTTCTTCATCCTGTGAGGATTTTCCATCAACAATCTAAAGAGAGCATCATTACCACCAAATTACTCAATTTTACTTTCTATTCATATCATATTTCTTCCAACAGCATAGTGCGTTTTATGGAATATAATCATATATATGCTGCATGTTCAATATCTCGCTCCAAACAGTGAAACACAGCAGCAGTTGAAAGAAGAAATTTTGCAATGAAATCATTTTTAAAAGAGTGAAGTTTATTATTAAAAACACTAGGGTCGGCCCGCCCTACGGGCGGGATATACTTTACTTATGATCAAGATTATTATTTTTATATGATTTTGTGATTTGTGTTTTAGGTTTGCATTTTCAAAAGATGTGTATTGTATGTTTTAAAAATTGGTGGATTTTAAAGCGAGTACATTTGGTTGGACCTTATGAAAGTTTTTTTAGTGATTGGATGTATTATCCTAGGTTTGTTAAAAGTGTTGAGCTCAACACTTTTTGTAAGATGTTATTAAATAGGTTTGTGAATCATGTTTGAGGCTTCTTTTATCGTAAAATAAGGTTGTTGTATGTATCTGTAATTTTTTTGGTTCGGGTGATTTGAGTATTTACTTGTTTGTCAAGCAATCTCCAAGTCTTTAATTTCAAATACCATATTTGTGGGACTTTTTTAAAAATCTTAGATATGTTTGTAGTTTTGGTTAATTTGTAGAGATGTTCAATCCAAATTTTGAATTTTAGATATTTTGATTTATAAAAATAGCAACCATAATAAAACCATAGATACTTTGACTTGGTTTGGTATTATATACCACTGGTATTCGATCTATTAAGTTTAATCCCAAAAAAACAATAAATATATTTAGCTTTTGTAATATTTTATATTATAACTTTTAAGTAAAATATGTTTTCTATTCTCTTCTACTATATATAAAGTTGATATTGATAATAAAGTTCATGAATTAAAAATTAATAAATATATTTTTAAATAAAAAAATATTAGCACAAATATTTGTCACCAAAAAAAATGTTTTACTTAGTTTGATAAAAGTGAAAAAAGAATTTCAAACTTAAAACAAAATATAAAATTGCATAAATCAACATTTTAAATACAAAGATCACATCATAAAAATTATATATATTATTAATTATATTATGTAAGTTACATGTTGTTATACTGCTATATTTAATAAATCGAAGTGTTTTAATATTTGGGACACATGTCGCGTTGTCAAGAGATGACTTTTTGACGTAGAATCCCATGTGACAACCTTAAAAGTATTTAAATTTTGTTTTTAGTTTTAAAGGGTCTGGTTCTATTATGCGTTGATCAATATTTTTTTTTCTTGTTTTCTTATCTTTTTCCGTTGAATTGGTTTGTGCTAAAATGGCCAAGTCTTAATTTTGCTTAATTGACTAAGTTTTTAATACGATTATTGTGATTGTTTGAATAAGTTTATGTTCTATTTGTATTATGTTGGTGTACATTTTTCTAATTTGTTTATTTTGTATAAGTCATTTATTTGCACTTCATCACTTCTTTATTTTTTGTCATTTTATTTGATATTGTGTCTCTTGTTGAACTCTTCAGGTATATTTTTTTTCTTATTAGCATTGAAATTATATTTAAGATTTTTAAGTTAGTAAGTAATGAATTTTATTTTCACAATTATTTAGATATAATAACTTTAGATCTTATGTTCACATAACTTATGATTTATTTATTTATATTATTTTACTTTCAATAATAAGTTACATTAACTTCACTATTTTGTTATCATTTTTTTATAATTCATATAATTGTTTAACCATTAACATAATTCACGAAAATGTAAACGCGTTATTTTATATTTGTTCTATTTTGAATTTAATAGTAAGCAAATTTCTTATAATTATAGTTATTGAATTTAACATAGAAATATGGATAATGCATTATACTAAACATATTTTAAATTAGTTATGCAACTTGAAAACCTACTAATTTTATTAGTCAAGAAGATAAATTTTTGTTTGAATTTTGTATATGTTATTATATTTAATGTCCAAGTATACCATGTTATCCAAATAAATAATTATGTTATGCAAAACAAAATGATATTAATTAATTTTTAAAATATGATTTTTGACATTAAATTTATTTAATATAAATGGTTTGTCACATATTAATAAATTACTATATATTATCATTAAATTGAAATATTTTATTGTATTGATTAGTATTCTGATTTTACTTAAAGATATTTACTTATATATAATGTTAAAAGTATTATTAAGTATAAGTTTTGATTAATACTGGCCATTAATTTTTCAATAAAAAATTTAAAGCTTAACACAAATAGATTAATACAACTTAATTTATTAATACTATTTTTAATAATTTATGTTATTTTTCGTTTATGATATCAAATAGTAAATGATTATTCGTATTATTTTTAGTTTATTTAAATTATTTAAATTATAAAATAATTAAAATATTTTAATATTTATTTCAAACCAATATATATTAAAAATAAATATTAAAATAATATAACATATATGACGTATATGATTTTATAATAAACTTATGTTGTTTTCGTTTATGATATCAAATGGTAAATAATATTCGTATTCTTTTCAATTTATTTAAATTATTTAAATATAAAATAATAAACTATTTTAATATTTATTTCAAATCAATATATATTAAAAATAAATATTAAAATAATATAATATATATGACGTATATGATTTTATATATTGTAGATGATTATAGTATTTAATGAAACAATATAAACTCTTGAATACTTATTTAAAAGATTTCTCATGTTTATATGGTCTATGATATCAAATGATAAATGACTATTCATATTCTTTTCGGTTTATTTACTTGTATTTAAATTATAAATTATGTAAATATTTTCATATTTGTTTCAGTTATAAAATATATAACGTAAATGATTATATACTTCTTTAAAGTACTTAAAATATAAATATATTAGTACAAACAAAAGTTTTAATTTATATTTTTAATATTTATACTAAAATATTAATTAAATTTTAAAATTATAATTGGTTAGGTTTAAGTCATCTTTAATCATTAAAATGTTTGTTTAAAATCATATTAAAATAATATTTAAAATATAAAGTTGATAATTGGTTTGTGTTTAATTCATATTTAATCATTAAAATATATGGACTATGTAGTATTGTGTTAATATATTTAGTATAAATAATAAGAGTGTGATAAATATGGATTGTTAAATAAATTTTCAATAATTAAAGTGAGGTGTCAATTTGTGGTGAGTTTATTTGATGATGTGGCAACCTCACATGAGAGAAAACACTACTTTATATATAAAGATTTCACAACTCGCATTTCAAAAACATTAACAAGGGAAATTTTAATTTTAAGATGAAACTTTAAAAATTCTGTACTTATAATGTGTAGGTTGCATTTAATATGTTTACAATATATCTATATATTTAGACATCATCAAATAATTTTAATTATAAATAAATTAGTAAGCTACAAAACATCCATATTATTTATACAAGGGTGTGAAAGGCTATTTAGTGTGATAAATGTAAAACGATAACCAGCCTTTTATTATAATTAAAAAGGTTTCATGTAGGATTATTAACTTATTATAGAAGCTAATTAAGGACTATTGTGGTGAAATGAGAATCTAGTGACAATTAAATAAAATAAATGATAGAGAAACAGTTAGTGAGAGTGGTGATGGATCTGAGGAAAAACCAACGATACAAATTGGTCTTTACGACCCTCCTTTTTTCTCTCCATTTGTTATATATATATATTAACACAAGTTTGTAAGAAAGAAACAAGGGAAACATCTGAAGCTCGATGGTGATACCCGGTTTGTCTGTGTTGATCTGTGTTATTGTTTCTGTTACGTGGGAGAGCGTTAATGGCGGTTACGTTAAGTACGGGACCGAAGCAAGAGTCGTGCCGGGGAAACTTAATGTCCATCTAGTCCCGCATTCTCATGACGATGTCGGGTGGTTAAAAACTGTTGATCAGTACTATATCGGATCGAACAACAGTATCCAGGTAATATATATAGAGAGAGAGATAATTAGAAAGCACGTATGCATGTATACACGTAGGGCGGTACAGACTATATATATATATATATATATGTGTGCAGCTTCAAATATTGAATGTGATGAATTTTGTTTGATCAGAAAGCATGCGTGAGAAACGTGATGGACTCAGTGGTGGATTCGCTGCGTCGCGATCCCAATAGAAAGTTTGTGTTTGCGGAAATGGTGAAAACATGCCACTTTTTGCTTTTTAATTCATTTAATACACCAATAGTATAATGTTTTGATCAAAGTATAATATAATATATAAATGTTTGGTGGGATCAAATGATAAAAAAAGGCATTCTTTACGCGGTGGTGGGGAGAGCAAAGCCCCGAGACACACGAACAAGTGAAGAAGCTTGTGCATTCCGGACAACTTGAGTTTGTGTAAGTGTTTTGTTGCCATTTGATCATTATTATTTTTTTTTTTTGAATGATAGATATATAAGATGTGGGGGGGGGGGGTGGGTGGGTGCAGAAACGGAGGATGGAGTATGAACGACGAAGCAACGTGCCATTACATAGATATGATAGACCAGATGACGTTGGGTCATCGTTTTATAATGCAGACATTCAACATCACTCCTCGTGCTGCTTGGCAGATCGATCCCTTTGGTCATTCCTCTGTTCAAGCTTACCTCCTCGGAGCTGAGCTTGGTTTTGACTCTCTTCATTTCGCCAGAATCGATTACCAAGACCGAGAGAAGCGCAAGGACCAGAAATCCCTTGAGTTCATCTGGAGAGGATCCGAGACTTTTGCATCTTCAGCTCAGATATTCACCAATACCTTCCCCGTTCATTATAGCCCACCCACTGGCTTTCACTATGAAATCTACGATGATTACGCTCCCCTCCAGGATGACCCTCTTTTCGATGCCTTCAACATCAACCAGGCCGTTGATCAGTTCGTCAATGCTTCCCTCTTTTATGTACGTTCATTTTCATCCCCTCAATATTGAATTTTTCTTCAACCATTTGATACAAATTATGCACAGGCCAATGTGACCCGAGGGAACCATGTGATGTGGACAATGGGTGATGATTTTCAGTACCAGTTCGCCGAGTCTTGGTTCAGACAGATGGACAGATTGATCCATTATGTTAACAAGGTTTCTTCTTTCTCTATCATCTTAGACTTGTATTTAACATTCCTTGTTGAGCTTTACTTTCTAAAGTCTAAACCATGTATTCTCTGTAGATATGCAGATCGGGATAGCGCCTACTGGACTGGCTACTTCACCAGCCGCCCTGCTTTTAAAAGATTTGTTCGGTCTCTTAGCGGATACTACTTGGTATCCTACTGAGTCCAACAGTCTCTCTTTTCTTTGTCAAATTCAGACACCAACATAGAATGTGCTTCTTTTTTTTTCCTTCTCCAAAACAGGCTGCAAGGCAACTTGAGTTTCTGGTGGGAAAGAAATCTGGAGGTCCTAACACTTGCAGCCTTGGCGATGCTTTAGGAATAGCGCAGCACCATGATGGTGTCTCTGGAACTGCCAAGCAGCATGTAACAAATGATTATGCCAAACGCCTAGCACATGGTGCTTCTGAGGTAACAAGCCATCTATTCAAAACTGTTTGTTAGGTAACTGATTTCATCGTTTATTCCCTAGGCAGAAGCAGTGGTGAATTCTGCGCTGGCACACTTACTTAACAAGGCACGCACAAAGCCTGACATATCATTAAGCCAGGTTAAAAGATCTTTAACACTCGTTTTGGTTTTCGAAATGTCCATTTTCATGGTTATGTGGGATATATAACGAGTGATTTTTTCCCTCTTGGAATTAAATGAGCAGTGCTCGTCGATGAATATCAGCTATTGTCCAGTGACTGAAGAAACCATTTCAGGCCAGAAGAGCTTGGTAATTCCACAGTCATTAAGATTTAGAGCTCTCATGTCTCAGCTTAGGCTTCAACTGTCTCAATGCTTGATCTTAATTCAGATTCTTGTGGCCTATAACTCCCTTGCATGGAATCGTACAGAAGTCATCAGGATTCCGGTTAGATTTCATACTTTTTTAATCTAGTTTACTTACTTCTTTGAGGTCAAGAATAAAGACTTACAATTACTCTCTTTTACTAATAGTCACTGTATGTCCCAGGTCAATGATGCAGGTTTAAGCGTCGAAGATTCATCAGGAAACACCCTTGATGCTCAGTACATTCCCACAGATAATGTTTCTAGCAACCTGAGAAGTAACTATTCGAAAGCTTATTTGGGAGTATCTTCACAGCAGGTTCCAAAGTATTGGCTTGTGTTCAAAGCAACAGTGCCGCCACTTGGTTGGAACACATTCTTCATATCTAAAGAAAGTGGGGAAGGTACCCTTGCACATTCGAAAGAAAGTTGCACACAAGATGTGCTTTTAACTCATGATTCTCTTTTCGTATCATGCATGCATAATGATATAGGAAGCAACAAAAACAGACAGTCTCCATCGACGTTTAGTCCAATGAAGGGTATAACTGAAATTGGTCCAGGAAATCTAAAGCTTGTGTTTTCTCCAGACTCTGGTCTTCTCAAACAGATGCACAACTCCAGAACAGGAGTAATGTTTTGTTTACTCTCTTGCCCACTGAAAAATCTTGGAACTATGATGGCAAAAACGAATCAATTGTTTCTAATAATATGTTTCAGGCTAACATACAGGTGGACCAGAATTATCTCTGGTATGCTTCAAATGTGGGGGACTCAAATAATTCCCAAGTTTCCGGTGCATATATTTTCCGACCTAATGCTTCCTTGGCATTTGCTTTTTCATCGAAAGTGAGTCTATGAATCAGTATTCCTATACATATATGTAGATTCTTAACTGAGAGCATTGAGAGGCTGAGTTTCTATCACAAATTCTAAGTTTTCTGTGTACTTGTACACACTGATAATATGTAGGATAATAGTCTTCTTTTACACACTGGTTTTACTCTTGAAATCCAAGTAAAACCAGATACAAATAATTAAATGATCCATACAAAATACTTGTTGGGCCATGAATGATGCTTTTCGTTGGCATTGGTGGTATTGCGCAGCCAAAGTTGCAGATCGTGAGAGGGCCTCTAGTAGATGAGGTTCACCAGCAGTTCAGTCCTTGGGTGTCACAGGTATGTGATTTAGATGTTCAACAGTAGCTTCTTTGTTATGGTAATAATTTTAATGCCATACAAATTGCTGTCCACTGGTAGTTGTAATTGGCAGTTGAGTATATGAGAATCATTAGTTGATACGTACTCGTGTTATCTAGGTGATAAGAGTGTACAAAGACAAAGAGCATGCAGAGTTTGAGTACACAGTGAGTGTTAACCCCAAAACTCCAAATCATATTATTTGGAAAGAAGGAAGATCCTTTGTTAAGGCTTTCATTTTCATTGAGCAGATTGGTCCAATACCTGTTGGTAAAAATTACGTAGGAAAAGAGGTTATAACACGGATGGTAGCAAATATGAGTACAGATAAGGCGTTTTATACTGACTCTAACGGAAGAGACTTTCTGAAACGGGTACTTGTATAATCAATCTCTCATATAATGCAGTCTTGTATTGTCATGTGGCGTTAATAGAATTGATATGGTATAAGAACTTGGAATGGACGCGCTGTTGCAGGTGAGGGACAACAGAACAGACTGGGTTCTCAAAGTGAATGAACCAATAGCAGGAAACTACTATCCGGTATGTGAAAACTTTGGAGTAGATCAAACAAATGTTGAATGAGGTTGTTAAAAAAAAGGTACTGCTAATTGTGTGAGTAATATACAGCTGAATCTGGGAATGTACACAAAAGACAAGAAAGTAGAGTTGTCGGTGTTGGTTGATAGGGCTACTGGGGGTGGTAGTATCAAGGACGGTGAAATAGAATTGATGCTGCACAGGCGTACGTGCATGGATGATTCGAGAGGAGTGGAGGAGAGCCTCCAGGAAACTGTGTGTATCAATGGTACTTGCTCAGGATTAACGGTATGAGAATATATATTTATCTGTACAAGAAAACACACTTGTTGTCAATCCATGAAAATGCAAATGCAGGTACGTGGGAATTACTATGTAAGCATAAATCGGGTAGGAGAAGGAGCGAGGTGGAGACGAGGGACAGGGCAGGAAATATACAGTCCGCTTCTAATGGCATTCACACACGAAAACAAGGAGAAATGGAAAGGCTCCAATTCTGTCAAAGGTAATGCCATGGATCCTCTCTACGCCTTCCCTCCAAACGTTGCTCTCATCACTCTTGAGGAGCTCGATCTCGGCAACGTTCTTCTCCGCCTCGCTCATCTCTACGAGGTACAGTGTTTCACTGATTTTTGTTTTGGATTAATATGATGATCACTGATTTAAACTAAACTGCAGGCCGGAGAAGAGAGTGACTACTCCAAAGTCGCTAAAGTTGAGCTGAAGAAGTTGTTTCCCGGGAAAACTGTAAGAAAACACTTTCTCCTCTAGGTTAAATGAATCCAATAGATTCTTAAAAAATGTATTATTTGTTTGTTTTGGGGGGGGGGAGGGGGTGAATAGATCAAAGGAGTGAAAGAAATGAGTTTGGCAGCGACTCAAGAGAAGGCTAAGATGAAGGAGAAGATGAAGTGGAAAGTGGAAGGTGAAGAAGGGCAACAATCTTCATCTTCATCTCATACTCAAAAAGGAGGACCACTTGACAGCTCTGCTTTAGTTGTAGAACTTGCTCCCATGGAGATTCGTACTTTCTTGCTCCACTTCTCGCATAAGCCTGCTAAACAACAAAGGAGAAGAAAGTTTATCCTGGGATTTTGATTTCGCGCTATTGTAATCTTTTATCTTTATATCCAATAATTATTTTCTTGTCATAAAAATCATCTCTCGAGTCAAGAGTCTTGGACGCGCGGGGGGAGATAGGAAGAAAGGCTCATCACTCTACTCTTAAATGGGCCTAATGTTTTGGGCTGCTGAAGCTCATTGTGGGCTCATTATAGGGGATGAATGCTGCTGCCCAGTGGGCTCTCTCTCAGATCTAAAGCTTTTTTTTTGTTCGGCTTGTCGCTTAACTTTCACTACTCGGTGAAAACGAAAGCAAAGTATCGGAGGAGAGAGAGAGAGAGAGAGAGAGCGATTTAGAATTTGCTTGAACTTGATCAAACCAAGGATAGACATTGCTGTGCGCATTGTTCAATAGTAAGTGACTGTCAATTTCCTATTTAGAGGTAAGCAGAACAATTTCCTTGATGGCAAATGTCACCAGTCTTGTATTTCATCATCTTCACTCTTATCCTCATCACTCTCTTCCTCCATTTCTGAAAACACATCTGCAGACGCCCTGTAGCTTAGCCATTTCAGCACATGGCTGTACTCTGTGGCCATCACTGTCATATCTGCCATTCTTGACCCCTCATATCCCATGTTCCTCTGCTCTCTCAGATTCTTCTACATTCAGACATAAAATTTGAAAGCTTATAGAGAAAGTTTGAACATGTATAATTCGATTTCTTTCACTGAAAAAAGGCAAAAAACATTGACCTTGGTTTGTATTGAGGATTGTTCCACTTGCCAGAGTTTTGGCTTGCGAATCACGTGCCATCTGCATACTCACGATACAGACCAACCGATATTATAAATATCTAACATACAAAAAAAAAAATATGATACAATCAACTGGCATCCATTTGTATAAGAAACCTGGATGACCATGGCTGCTTGTTCCCATACAACACACCACGAACAGCCACTGAGCCACCGACTGATTGTAGAACGTCCTCTGTTTTGTTATGTACACTTATTTTTCCTCTTAAACCTGCGAGAAGGAGATCAGCATCCGCTAAATACGAAGACACGCACCAGGCATCTTCTATGGCTCCGTCACTCACGAAATCTAACACTTCATAAACGTTATGAGTTCATAGTAAGTACACAATCCATGTAAGCCTTGGTTAGCTCTCTTGTGTCTCTATATGGAGGAGGAAAATGGTGCATATGTTAAGTAAATAATGGAGAGTCAAGACAAGCCAGTAAATAATACCATTTTCATGAAGAAAATCCACAACCCGGCCTGCCTGTCCATGAGCTTGGCTAAGAACCTTCTCTGGCGCATCCATCTTCAGTGGTAACCTTGCAAACTGGTTATGCACAAGATAGTCACTGCAATCTGACACAAACATTAGCTTAGACGATAATTATCCTGAACTCTAAATTGCATTCTCGTAACTTCCTAGCGACAAATTACCTGATATAATAACATTATCAGTAATCTCTCTTTTGTTGTGGAGAAATTTTCCCAGTGCGTGAAACAACGAAAGGGTCTCATCTCTACCGAAACAGGAAGATATTCCACCATCCAAACCACTGTGTATTGTCTGCTCATTTCGCTGATAACTGTTACCCATGCCAGACCATGTTGATTTCATCTTTGTATGATTCAGTTCTGGCTTAACAGAGAAGAGTTGCAAAGACGTAATAGCATGTCTGATATCTCCTCCACTGGCACTCGCCATCTGATCAACCTCCGCAGTCGTTACCTTACAATGTTCTTCTCTGCTTATCCTCTGAAGGGTCTTCTTAATTGAGTTCTTCGTAATGGGATTAAAAGCCACCTGTGAATACATAACCGGACAATCGACTATAGTTGATTAAATACTATCTATAGCTTGATCAAGAGTGCAAATGGTATGATAAATAAACCTTTAAAGCTCCAGCTCGTTCAAGAGAAGACTGAAGGTCCTCCATAGTTCGCGCAGTTTGGTCAGAAGAGTCAGCTATAACATAGTCCGTGATTAATACAACTGTTGGCATCTGCGTTGATTTGACCAAGAGCATTAAGCAGTTTTGCAGCCTTTCAAATGCATGCCTCCCATTGGCTAGAGGAAGGTCATCAATCAAAAGAACAAGGCGCGGTTTTGTTCCCATAGTAGTCGATGAAGCAATCACTCCATATTTTCTAGTAGCGTCAACGAAGTTTTCAAACTCATCCAGCTTCGAAGAGTACTTCAGTCCTAGGAGAATTAACGGCATATATTCATTGGACTAGTACAGAAAATCAGTAACTGTGGTGCGAAGACTGAGTAGATAAAAAGAGGGAATTGAGTTGGTGGAGTACCAGAAGTTGAGTTATGCACATGTTCTTGCCAGACAGTAGGAATAGGAGCGTTCCACTCATACAGAGTGAGGCCAAGGATAGAGGCAAGCAAATGGATAGTAGCAGATTTTCCGACGCCAGCTTGCCCAGTGAGTAGTAGAACATTATTCCTAAGACCGTCCTGCAGATAAAGATGCCAGAAAAGTGAATACTGCTGCAATCATAAAAAGAAAAAAGCAATTGAAAAGGTAAAAGGAAAGATGACCTTCGAGCAATCCAAACATTCATCGAACCAAAGTTTAACTTGTTGAACCTGTAGATAATATGAGGAATTAAAAGAGAAAAGCATAGCATAGGTAAAAGCAAAAGAGGGGGAAAGAAAGTTGCCTTCTTGCTGTGAACAGCAAGCTCTTCCAGGGAGCGAGGCCTGTATTTGTCAACCCACAAATCCGTGTTCTTCTTCTTCTTGATCCCTAAACAAGAGAACATGATGAATATCTCAAAAGGGCATATAAAACTGAAAATCGTGGCATACCAGGAGATGTCTTGAAGCCGCACAAAGCTTGGTCGAAATCTTCGAACGACAATCTGATCTGCACAAACAGAAACACAGAGCCAAAACATAAGCGAAGAATGATATGCTTTTAAAAAATCTACTGAGAGAGAAATGGTGCCTTGTCAACGTGAGCTCCTGAAAGTCGAGCTTTCTTGGAGGCTCTAGGATTCGTTCTGCTACCACCCGAGGACCTCGATTTCGACTTGGCACTAGACCTTAAGCTATACGATTCTTCTTCCTCTTCCGACGATAATTCAACCATCTGATTTCCTTTCCCCATACCTTCCAATCGCCTAGGGTTTACGAACGGAACTTGATTTAAGGTTTTTGTTAGACCTGACAAGTTTTAGCATTCACGGCGTACGTATCGTCCCCCTCCTCGCTCGATACTAAAACCCCCTTCCTTCTTTAATTAATGGGCTGTGTTTTCGCGGGTCGGCTAAAACGGCACCGTTCTTTTCATTTTCATTTTGCAAAGGAGAATACTGGTAGTCAGGTCTTTAAGTGACGTGTCCTCATCAGGATTTGCAGATCGGACGGTTGTAATTAGAGGTGTATCGTAGACTGAGACTCACCTACCCCCACTCGCACGCTTTCTTCACCAAACCAAACCAAACCAAACCACGATGTCTTGTATTCCTCCCTCCTCAGTCTTTGTCTTCACCAACCCAAATTCTTCATTTCGATCCGGATCGACTTCCATGGCTGCTTCGCTTTCAATCTCCTCCTCCGTCGCCTCCCGGAAGACTCTCCACACCCTTCAAACTCGCGGCTTCATTCCCCCACCTACCATTTCCTTCCCAAAGTCTTTGCCTTTTTCTTCCACCACTATCTCTATCTCCAGCTCTCGTGTTCGAGCCGGTCCCAGCCAGCTGATTGACGACGATAAACGCTCCATGACTGCTCTTCCCACAATCGTCGAGGTTGATTTGGGTAACCGGAGTTATCCCATCTATATCGGCGCCGGCTTACTCAATCAATCACAACTTCTTCAAAGGTGCCCTCTTTTTTTTGTCAAAAAAATCTTCTGCTTTAATATTAACTTTTTGAATATCGTTATAGTGAGCTTCAAGGCTGGCTCTTGTTCATGTGAAAGTTGTTGTTGAATGAATGAATAGGCATGTTCACGGAAAGAAAGTTCTTGTGGTCACTAATGAACGCGTTGCTCCTCTTTACCTGGACAAGACTGTACATGCTTTGACTACCGGAAATCCAAACGTGACTGTGGAAACTGTTATTCTGCCTGATGGAGAGAAATACAAGGACATGGTTATTTGTCTTCTTCTTCTTCTTTTTTGCGATCTACATTTTCATGCTATACTTTACTAAGAAATGACTACTGCTCATTCTTTCTAGGATACTCTCATGAAAGTCTTCGACAAGGCCATTGAGTCTCGCCTGGATCGACGTTGTACTTTTGTTGCCCTTGGTGGCGGTGTTATTGGCGATATGTGTGGCTATGCTGCTGCTTCTTACCTTCGTGGTGTTAACTTCATCCAAATCCCCACCACTGTTATGGCACAGGTTCATGTTTTCACTTCTCTGTATAGAGATCTCTTTTCTGAATCATTAACATCCCAGAATTACCTTGCAGGTTGATTCTTCTGTTGGTGGCAAAACAGGCATAAATCATCCTCTTGGAAAGAATATGATCGGCGCATTTTACCAACCACAGTGTGTGCTAGTTGACACTGACACGTTGAACACACTACCAGACAGGGAGATGGCTTCCGGTCTAGCTGAAGTGATCAAGTACGGACTTATCAGGGACGCCGAGTTCTTTGAATGGCAGGAGAAGAACATTGAGGCCCTGCTTGCTAGGTGATTATAAACATTCCGGCTGTGCCCAGAAAAAAAACTGTTGAGATTCATCTATGTGCTAAATGTTGTGACATTTTGATCGTAGGGATCCCGCTGCATTAGCTTATGCTATAAAGCGATCATGTGAAAACAAAGCGGATGTTGTGTCACAAGATGAGAAAGAAAGCGGCTTGCGAGCAACCCTGAATTTGGGTCATACATTTGGCCATGTAAGTAGTTTGTAACGGCCTCTTTGGGTATTCCTTCCTTCTAATTAGGTCAATATCCTCCACCCTTGACATATCATCTTTTTATGCAGGCCATAGAAACTGGCTTCGGGTATGGAGAGTGGCTCCATGGAGAAGCTGTTGCAGCTGGCACGGTAATGGCAGTGGACATGTCATATCGTCTTGGCTGGATAGACTACTCTATTGTCGAGAGAGTGAACAACATTTTAAAACGAGCGAAATTGCCTACAACACCGCCAGAGAGCATGACCGTGAGCATGTTCAAGTCCATTATGGCGGTGAGTTTGCGGAAAGATCCACCTGATAATGAATCTATGTTTGTATCTTTGAGAGAAAGTTCCAGTGAAATATGTTTTGGTCATGCAGGTTGACAAGAAAGTGGCAGATGGACTGCTGAGGCTGATTCTCCTGAAAGGTCCGCTGGGAAACTGCGTTTTCACGGGAGCTTATGATCGAGAGGCGTTGGATGCTACGCTCCGTGCATTCTCCAAGTCCTGAGAACTTTGTTCTTCTTCCCTCGGTTTTTGTTTGGTGTTGTTTTGTTCAGATATGAATATGTATCATTGCATACCCAACTTGTAACTAGCTTTGTGGAATGTGACAATAATGAGCTTCTAAAATATAATACTAGCCCGCTTTTGGACGATATATGCATGTGCTTCAACTCTTAATCAATTTGGATACTTACCTTTGGAATTGCGCCTTAGGAGTTAAGCCAGAAGACGTTTATCTGTTCATTCATACAAAAAAATATACTCACGAATCAGGAGGTCGTGTTCTTCTTACGTCTGTTTCTCAAGTCTTAATGAGAGTAGCAGAAACAGAGGAAAAAACGTGGGTTGCATCGCCCCGTTTAGGGAGGAAAACAAACAACTTCTTTTGCATGTTCTTCTATCTCTCTTCTCTCTCTCTCTTCTAAGAATCTCGTATCTTTTTTAGGTTTATAAATGGAAACATCCAAAGTAAAACAGATGAGAATCAAACACTGTGATGGGAGAAGCTATGGAGAGAGGACTGAGTCTGGTTTGCTCTTGTCTTCTCGTCCTCTGTTACGCACTGCTTCTGCTATACCCTGTCTGGGTGATGGGTTGTCTCATCAGTCTATTCATGGCGTCTCACCTTTCTCTCTTCTTTCTCCTGTTACTCTTACATCTCTTCACCTCTTTCTTCTTCTGTTTCTCCACTTCAGTCTCAGTTGGAATTTAGATGATTGACACATTATATTCCATCCAGATTAACTTGTGCTACTTCAAAATGATGATGCAAGCATTTTATCCTCTTAATTGAGGTAAAACTTTCTGTTTTGGCCAGCGGATTCTGAGCTTTATAAAAAGTGACTTACGAACTATTCATCAAACCATATTAAAGAACCCAGCGGAGAATAACATATTTTTATGCTGTTTCAAGTAGAGAATCATCAATCAGTTCCCATCAGATTCTCAATCCAAAAAGACAAGAAAACGAGAGAAAGAGAACATGCGTAGGTAGAGAGTTGGATTATATCTAACAGAGTGGATAGAGAGTTGCAAATGGAACAAAACACATCTTTCTTACTCGTATCTCTTTACTCACTGCTTCTCTCTGATAGAGTCATGCTCTCAAACTGAGTCCCCAGTAAGGCCCTCGCCGCGTCAGGACCAGAGCTTGATGGTTCATGAGGCAGTAAATACTTGTCCCAATCTCCTCGCCTCCTTAATGTTTCACCCTACAAAACCCATCCACATTCTACTTTATCACTTGACTTCTCACCTTATAGGGCATCCATATTTATCAGATTACCTTAATTTCCACAACTTCTGAACTTCTCAGCGCCTCCAATATAGTCTGGATGTTGTCTGTCAGTTCCGCAAGCTGCAAAAAGTTACACAACGTTTCAAAGAATTACTCTTTTTTTTTTTAGTCAGATTAACCAAAGAAACACCTTATATAAACGCAGTAGAACATTTTAATCTCAATGGAGAATGTTTGCTTCAGAAGAGGTGATGACTTAGTGTAAAACAGTGAGGACTGGGAGCCACTTACTCTTCTGAACCCTGCTATTACTCTAACAGGAACCCAACCTTCGTCATTCATCTGATACCTCAAGTGTTTATCTTTGCTCAAGTTATCAGCACTGCAAAAGGATAAGTTTGTTATTCACATTTCTAACAAAGGCATCTAATTGGGGAGTGGAGCAAAAAGAAGTAGAGAGCTGGGAACAACAGCCAAACTATGGCAGAAACGATTACCTGAAATAATATTCTACTTGTGTCAATATTTTATTGTACAACATGGCATCAAAGCTGGGAAAATATATGGGTGGAGGTGGGAAGTTTCCAACCAAAGTCATCGACTCTGGAGGTGGATGCGGCATGAAGACGTGCAGCGCATAATCTGAAGATAGATACACTACAACATTAGAAATGGAAGATATATAAGAGAGATGGCATCAGCAAGAACAAACCAGGGTAGAGCATGGGGCCACCATATGAACCTATTTGAGGCGCTGCCATATATTGCGTGCTGCTGGCAGGAAAAGATGATGACCCCATCAGTATCTGCGGTCTCATCATCCCTAAACCCCTCTGCGGTTGCAAGTGCATGTCTCTCCCATTAGAGTTACGGTGGGAAAATCCGCTCTGGTGGCCATGCTCGAAGTTGCGCCTGTTTCCATGGTGAAGTCCATCCCCAGGAGGGTAAGAGCTGCCGTTGCGGTGCCTATGAGAATGACGGGACTGGCTGGCTGCTGAGCCACTCCTCTGGGGGTGATTCTGATCAGCATTTGGGGGGTTACTAGTGGAAGATGGGGTGGAGTTATTTCGTCTAAAAGGTTTCCTTTGGCCATTAACATTATGGGTATCAGATGGAGTAGCAGCAGCACTAGCGTTAATACTGGAACTGAGAGGAGCTCCAGTAGCCTGCATCACACATGCACAATTCATGTTCAAAAGCAAAGGGAAAAAAGAAGCCAAACAAGCATTGGCAACAAGGCTATATATATATATATATTCTCCAAGGACGATGCAAAGTAACATGCAAATCAATGAGGTTGAAAATAAAGATGAGACCACTGGTCAATCCCAAAATATGATGTGATCAATAAATAATCAATCAATCCGTTGAAAACGATGGTAGAAGAGAACTACCTGCGGCATTGGTGATGCTCCATCATAGAAACCTTTGGAAGAATTCAAAGAGGGGGACTTGTGGGAAGACAGAGACAAAGCAGGCCAGGAATCGGCGCCCATAAGAGGGGAGGAGCTGGTACAAGGCTTGTTCCAGACAGGCTTCTTGTCGTTGTCAGCAGGAGGGAAGAAGGGATCTTGCAGGGAAATGGAAGGGGAAAGATCATCAAGGATCGTACCAGATATCCAGGGACGTGATTGCGAGACAGAGGAGGGATCAAAGGAGTAGCAAGGAGGGATTTGCGATGCAGAATTAGCGGCACTGGACTCAGTCGTAGCCATCGTGTAATATTGTAGAAGCAAAGAGAGGATCGAAGCCGGAATGAGAGACAAAGATGGTGACGCCGGCGGTGTCTCCGGGGGGAAGAATGAGTTGTGTGTGTGTATGTTTGTCGCCCTTACAATGTTACATAACATCAATCAAAACCTCCTTTTTTACGATAATACCCTCTCGCTACCATTTCGTGTCATTTTCACCTCATTCGTGTGTCAACGACAATTCGTGTCTTGTCCTATGACGCTTACGCAAAAACATCATCAAACAAGAAAAGAAGAAACAGAAAAAGTTTGACACATGCATCTCACAACTCGACACATTCTCTCTGCTATGTTCCACATAAAATATAATAATCGATAACAAGAAAACGCTTGGAAAATAAGAAATACTATCTAGTTTGAGAAATACAAAGACAACACAAGTAAATATTTGGCTGGCGGCAAAAGAAGAAGACCGTTAAGAAATGCATTTAGTTGCATGGTGTTAAAATTCACAATGGCAAGAGCAGGACGGGGCAGGGGCATGAACTCAGCAAGCAAACTGGCGTCCATGAATAGCATATCTTTTTTTTTTGTTCACTCTTCTGGCATAAGAATTGTTGTTACACATGTAATATTTCTCTCCCTTCTAAAGTTCTAAATGGTAGAATAGAGTATTGCTTGCAACTACAAGTCAACCAAGGATGTATATCTATATCAAGGTTTCTTCTTTTGGGTTTAGCCTATGGAAATCCAATCCTAAATCTTTCTATAAATGGAATATCAACCCAAAGGCAAGAGGAGGTGACATAAAATAATAAAAGATATCAGTCAAGTGACAATGATTGATGCATCATAAGCTGTAACGTGTAACCTAAGTAATCAAGGAATACTAGTAGTGTGTGTGTGGGTGTCTGTAAGCCTATATATACCTCATTTACAAAGAATAGAAAGAGAAGGAGAGGTTTTGAATTCAAAGAAGTCTTCTGCACAAGGGACAAGAAGCATGCCTGCAAAGCCACTTGTCGATGCAGGGTAGGTGGAACATATGATGGCACTGCGGCAAAATTCTAACCGTCTCTCCCACCTGAAAGTCCTGTATCGTCACCACAAGTCAATATTTAATTATCTTTCCAACCACTTGTTACCTCTCTCTCTCTCTCTCTCTCTGTTTCACCTTAATCGAAACATCTAGAACGCCAAGCATATGTTTCTTGTACGCTAAACTCTGTGCGTAATTGCCTACAAGTTAACATAAAGGCAAGTGAGGAAATACCTGAAGGCAGACAGAGCAGGAGACCATCTCCCCTGAGGTGTCTGTGATTCGGACCTTTGGGATCCTGTCGAGAGAATCCCCTGTGAGACCATTTGAAATGGCAGCGTCGAAGATGTCAGTTTGGCCGGGGAACTGTGACTCCACAGCTCCCATCTGGCATTATTAAAAATTGGATGATGAGAAATATAAATTTAGAGTGAATGAGGGATGATCCATAAAACAATGCATTGCATTGGTTGGTAATAATGACCTGGTTCTGGACCGCACTTAGCATTGCAGGACCAATACGCTCGCGAACAAGCCTCCCGCTCAAAAGGCTAGCAATGACATCAATCTAATGACAAAAAAAAAAGCAGTCAGAATATTGGGATTGAATGAAAAAGGAGGTAGGTTTAGGGGGGGGAAAGGGTTACCAAGTAGAGAAGGCAAGCAATTCCAGACTGATCGGATTGCCAGAGGAGGAGAGAAGATTCAAGGACATCGATGGAGAAGACAGCACCAGAAATAGCACCAACGGCGGCTCCTCGGATGAAACCGCTCTCTGTTTCTTGGCCGATCAGAGCCCCTGTCAAGGCTCCTAGCAAAGTCCCCACTGAAAGTAAAGCAATCATGAATTGTATCTATCCCTCATCCAACATCACATCCTATTCCTATATCATCGTGTTTTTGTTGGCAGAGAAAGAATAATACAATTCCTCAATTCATATGTTTGTTGGTTCAAAGGAAGAGAGGAGAGATTGATCCCAAATACTAGCAAGGAATGAAATGGAAGAAAAGAAGAAAGGAGACGAACCTAGAGCAAAGACGAAGGTGAAGAGAGCGGAGAAGAGATTGGCGAGGAGCGAAGAAATGGCCGAATGGAAGCAATCTTTGATCCGATGGAGGAGCGAGAGAGGATACGAATCCATATCTCTTTCTGACTTCTTCTGCAAAACAAAACGAAACAACAGAAAACAAAAAAAATGACAGCCAAAGCAAATGGAAAAAGATGAAGGCGGGGATGAATTTTGGTTGGGATTTTGCCTGAAAGAGATAAAAGATACAAAAACGAAAAATCACTTTAAAAGAGAAAATATAATTTCATTTAGAGAAGAGAGGTTAATAAGAGAAGAAATGAACCTTCTCTCCGCTGACCACAATTTCTTTATCATTATTTTTATCAATATATCCCATCAAATGGTAGTGGTATTAAACAAATCAAATCAACTCAAATGGTGATTTGACCCAAAAAAAAAAATCAACTCAAATGGTGGTTGTCTTTTTTTGAGATACAAAATATCTACTCTTAAAGATAACAACAGTATCTCAAGGAAGCAAGCAGAGGGCTCCAATTCTCCTGACCTTTTCCCACGCCTCCTCCCTCTCTTTGCTTCTTCCTCCTAATTTAATCAAAAAAAGCAAAAGAAGAAACCCATTAATCATCCTCCCCTCCCATTTACTTGTCTTTTGAATTACTTTAACACCCACACTTTATTATACTTCTCGTAAGATATGTGAAACAGACACACCACCCAACTTCATTCAATCAAAATAGCTATTATATCTTTTTCAATCCACAAAACATTGTATCTAAAAACCAACTCCCAAGCCCTACAACACCATCTACCATAACAAGCTTCTCCTGCTACTACTGTAATCCCGTCATCTCTCTTCTTGCTGATTTCCTGCACTCAAAACTTGTGTAACACACTCTCTCTTACACTCAGCTTTTAAGGATGTTAGGCGAACCCACCTCCTGCCCTGTAGGATCACACCATCACAAACTTGAATACTATTCTTCTTACATTACGTTCAACTTTTCCATCCATATACAACAACATCAAAAAGTTTATTCCATGTGTCTACTACTTATACTTTATGAAGCTATAACTAAATAAACTTACCTCCAAAATTAGATTAAACCTTGTACTCGTGTACACGCAACCACTTTGTCGATGACCACTTGTTTCCTTTGATTACAGCACACCCACCTGCCCAAAGTGTATCAAATAACTAATATCTCAAAATCCACAGTAGACAAACACAGCTCCCAATCCATCTCAATCATCAATTTACAAAAGTTAACTATCTACTCACCGTGAAGACTAGATGGGTCTAGAGTCGCATCAGGTGTCATGCTCCAGAAAAGCAATGCATCTCCCATCTTTGGTTTCACGGACAGCCCTCCTTTCCCGCACTCTGACAGCTCATTCCACCATGGCACTGCACTATAGTTTCCCTTGGCTGCAGGAAACACTGTTTC
Organism: Moricandia arvensis; assembly: GCA_905132765.1. Taxonomy (NCBI): domain Eukaryota; kingdom Viridiplantae; phylum Streptophyta; class Magnoliopsida; order Brassicales; family Brassicaceae; genus Moricandia; species Moricandia arvensis. Next base: position 32,547 of record CAJHQP010002308.1, on the reverse strand, counting down.
ACCCCCCTCCTCTACATCTGATCTGCACAGTCGCTAAAGAGCGTTAGAAAGAAGAACACAGCAACATCTTGTTGAAGCCCAAAGTTTTTTTTCAGTTACATACAGGTACATGAGAACTGTGGCTATCCGCTGGCCCCCATTCCTAGTGTTAAACTCATCCATGAAGTAGTCATAATGAGGCTCGTACTTTTGCCCTATTTCATAATGCAGAACTTGAAGACCTTCCCCATGCTCTGCGTAATGTAGTAGGCATCAAAAGAGCTAGTCAGGCTGATGTTGATATGCTTCAAAAAGAGCTGCCCCTAGGAATGTAGGGAGAAATGGGGTTAAGAAAGTTATTTCAAAATCATACCAACTGGTATGAATGTAAAATCTGATATCCTTTTCTCAATTTCACGGATGGTTTTGTCGCGTCCTCTTGGAAGAAATGTCCCAGAGCTCGTACGCACCCTAATGAGGAGAAGGGTCAGTAAAAGAGAAGCAACAGAGAATTCAATTGATACAGCACAAGTACTAGACCTGCTATCTGTGCTCTTTCCAGTTTTCTGATCGACCACTGTTGACTTCTCCATATGAGGTTTAGCTAGCTCTATTAGATACTTGCATTCCTCCTTGGTCTATCCAGAAACCGGGAATAATAATAACAACAACAAATGAAATCACTTGGCTACTTTTACTCTCTTTTTGTGTCTCCGTATCAAAATGTCTTCCTAGCATTGATCATATCACTACTGTACGGAATCAATTGTTGATATCTAGTGAAAACAGAAAACAAAGAAACATATAGCTAGGCTCACCAAGAAATTGTGGTAAATAGAAGCTCTGGGTTCCCAAGAGATAATTTCAACCCAACGCTCGTTCTCCGAAACATCTTTGTCACTTCTGCGGAAAAAGGAAGATTAAGGGACCCAAATGATAAGTAACACGCCAGATCTTATATTGAATCGGGATGGTTTAGTACCTCTGAAGGTTTTTACGGACAATGGAAGTGAGATCATTGGCCTTGGAGGACCCGCCATTGTTGCTGGGGAGCGAGAGAATGCCAAGCGCGAGAAGGAACAAAATTACAAAAGTGAACATAATCAATACCGCGAAAACGAGGGTTGAATAAGACGTTTTCCGACGATTATTCCTCTGTCGCGCCATCATATTTGCAAGGGATTTCAAATCTGACTTCAAGGATAGATCGATCCCGAGATCCAAAAAGAAGCAGCAGTTGAGGCACTGGAGAGAGTGACTAAACAAACCCGATGACGGAAGAGGCTTTACATAGTCGGGCCATTTATGAACTAGGCCTATTGGATCTGACAAATTGAAACAGGCCCATTTAATTAGGGCCGATGACAGAAGGTGCTTTACGACCGGACAAGAAGGAAAAGATGGTCATTTCGATAAGGCGAGAGAGAGAGAGAATGCAGGTCGCCACCATTTCTCTTCTCCTACCCTCTCCATCTCCATCTCCATCTCGAGTACCTCATTCTCTTCAGTCCGTGATTATTCCCAGGAGGTTATGCTGTCTTTCATATTCTTCACAAACGTCGATTCTCCCGGATGACTTCACCGTGGGAGACTGTCTCGTCTACGAGGACGGCGTCTTTGAAGACCCTTACCTTGCGGAGGAGATCAGTCTCGTTGCCCGTGAAGCCATCCAGGAGCGGAAGACAAAGCAGCGGGGCAGGGGCAAGAGAATAGTTGAAGCGGCGGCGGAGATTGAGGCGGAAAACCTCGTGCCGGATGAATGGAGAGATGTTCAGGCGGAGGTGAATCTGACGAAGAAGGACAAGAGGAAAATAGCGCAGGAACTGGAGTTCGGAGTGAGGGTGGAGAAGAAGAGACAAGGGCTGATTCCGCTGAGGAGGGTGGACTTGAAGGAGTATCTCACGTACAAGGAAGCCAAGTTGAAACCTGTGGTTCTCGATAAACCGGTAACGTTGGATGGAGGAGAGAGGAGTGCTGAAACCTATTCGAGTGAGCGAGTAGCACCAAAGAACCCTAGATGGGCAGTTTATGGCAAGGGATTCGACCACGTCACCAAGTTCTTCAATAGCGATAAGTATGATCCCAGTGGCAAGAAGCTCGAGGGTAGGTTTAATCTAATACACCTTTGCTTAGAATTAGATGATCATCATCTTTCTCTCTTAATTAATGACATACATACTTACCGCAGCCCCTCGGAAGCTGCTTTCAAAAGAAGAGAAGTTTATGCTCAATAGCCGAATTCCTCACCTAGCAGTTGCCACCTCTGTAAGGCCCCTCCTTATCATCATGTTTAAGTTTGAATAGCAGTCCCCTTAGCCTTTTGATGATTTTGCTTATCAGAAAAAGTGGCTTCCTCTTCACACACTGGCAGCATCGGGTGAATTTTATCTGGTTGACTCCTTGCTTAAGCACAGCCTTGATATCAATGCAACGGACGTGGCATGTGCAGTTATCTGAATCTCTTCCTCTTTGTCCACTTGTTTTTTTTTTAATATATATGTATGTGGAATCTAGGGCGGCTTGACAGCACTTCACCGAGCAATTATTGGTAAAAAACAGGCTATTACAAACTACCTGCTGAGGGAATCGGCAAACCCGTTTGTTCTTGATGATGTAAGTGGTCACCTTATATTATAATCTCCCTTGCTGCTGCGATCTGATCAGTTGGGTTATGTGTTAGGAAGGTGCGACCTTGATGCACTATGCTGTGCAGACAGCATCAGCTCCCACCATAAAGCTTCTCCTGCTGTATAACGCTGAGATTAACGCCCAAGACAGGGTAATGGTGTTCTTATATTAGCGCGATTGTGTCAGCTGGTTGACACATATTGGTGGTTTCTTTTTTCAGGACGGGTGGACGCCCTTGCACGTTGCAGTACAGGCCAGAAGAAGCGACATCGTGAAACTTCTATTGATAAAAGGGGCGGACATACAAGTGAAGAACAAGGCTAGTTCCCTCACCTTCCCCTAATCCGCTTTTTATTATTTATTTTGATTCTGATGTTTCGACTAATCCCATCAGGATGGGTTAACTCCCCTCGGCCTTTGCCTCTACCTTGGAAAAGAGACAAGGACGTATGAAGTGTTGAAAATGTTGAAAGAGTTTCCCCGTAGTAGACTCAAGAGATTGGTAACACCTTATTAACAGCAGCGCAGCTGTATTCAGTCACACTCATACTTCTGCACATTTGGTCGGTGTTTTTCTCTTTTGCGTTTGTTTTCTCACCGAAAATTAACAAAGCCGAAATCATGTTTACCCAAAAACATTTACTACCTTTATAATATGTAAAATTATTATTTGAGTGGAGAATCTGGAGATACCATCATATTTTAGAGTCTATACAAATCAACACTCATATGATTAGTTCACTGTATATTCCAGCTCTATTATTTAACTTTCTACGTCATCGTTCTAACCTAAAGCTTAAAAAGATTAGAAAAAAAAGAAACCCACGTGTTGTAATAGTTTGAGAATTTTTTAAAGAGTTTGATTAATAAAATAAAGCATAGTCATAAACCTTATCTCTTTGGGTTCACATTAAAAAAGATAAAATAGCAAATAGCAAATATCAAAGAGTCGTTCATCTTCTTCTCTCCATCATTGTTTCTTTCCTATTCTACTTTTGTGCTCTGCTTCACTTTTTCTTCCTCTCTCTCTCTCTCTTCACAACAACCACCACAATGCCCGGAGTTGCTTTTTCATCTGTTCCTTCCTCCGATCTGGGAATCTTCTTGTCCGACTTCACGGTCTACTCCCGTCGTATCTCAGCCTCGCTCTCATCTTCCAGTTCTCCCTCCTCATCATTTGGGGGTTGCAGCCCATTGAAATTGAATCTCAGATCGCTACGCTCTCACCGCTCCCCTAAGCTATCTCCTATTTGTTGCGATTCTAGTTCTACCTCCCGATCCGGTCTCGGGGATCCCGATCTTGAGTTTCTCCAAGCTTCTGTCCTCGTTGCAGGTACGCTTTTACCACCATCATCATCTCAATGCGGCACGGATTGTGGTTGATACCAAATTGTTCTGGTCTAATTAAAAAGCTGAAATGTTTGTCAACGTCTTAACAGAGACAGGTATGCATTACAATATGCGGAGAAATGGATTCCGGGAAGATTCCATTTGGCAAGCTTCTAGGCATCGCCCTCCTTTTGCTGTGCGAGCCAGTGAATCCAGGGTTGGTGTTGTCCCTATTGGACTTGGCTTCCTCCGCCAGTTCAAGCACCCCACTATTTTTCTCAAGATCTCTTGTGATGGCGACTACTTGCTTCCCCTCATTGTTGGTATGCAACATTCACTCTTTCCTCCTTCTCTTTTCTCTCCTTCTAACTTTATCCTTGCAGGGGATGCTGCTGTTGAGAAACTATTAGACGTACCTCCACTCCAAGGCCCCATTGAGGTATCACTTCATCATTTGATGATTGCAGTTCCAATTCCCCCCGGTTAACACTGCTTTCTGTTTCTGTTTCTAGGAATGCCCTGATCAGTTCCACTTTGTGTCTTCTCTTGTCGACATACTTGGGCATGAAGTACACCATCGTTCCATGTATATATAACCTTGAGCTTGTAGCTCGTTTCCACTTAGTTAACGAACTGTACTGTATCATTGACAGGTTAAAATGGTGAAGCTTACGAGTAGAGTATTCAACAGTTACTATTCAAGCCTATATCTCGGCAAGGTAACTTAAAAAAAAGACTACAAGCATCCTCTTGCTTAAGAAATGGTTTTTCAAAAGTATTCATACCTTAGGTTAACCATCTGTCATGCAGCCAGGAGACGATGATGTTATATGCATTGATTCACGGCCATCAGATGCCATCAACGTTGCAAGAGCATGCCAGGTATGCTTCATCACTTTTTGCTCTCTTCTCTTGAAGCTGGTTAATCTCTCAGACCTTTTCGTTTCTCTTTTCCCTCAACCCAGACACGCTTGAGTACTGAAACAGTAATCTCTTTTTGCTTGTCATATCACAGGCTCCGATATATGTGAATAAAACAATAGTCCTGGAAGATGCTATCAAGATTGGTTACGGAGGCAGACCGCAGAGCACAAAGCCCATTTTCAATGTTATCCTTGACAGGTTTTTTTAGTTTGTCTATGTTTCCTCTGGGTTACTACTGTGTGTGGCTCTGACACAGTTGCTAACCACATGGTGGCTCTTCTTGTACAGCGCTCCAGAGGGACCAGATCCCATATCGGAGGAGCTTAAACTAGTGAGGAATATGGATTTGGCCTCTAAAGAGGAAAGGTACATCGATGCAGGTAACAAACTCTTCTGTATGTCATGTATGCTCAGTGTGCTTTGCAAACTCAATATATTTCTTTTTTTTTTGGGGGGGGGGGGATGTAGCGATGTGGAGAGACAGATTGAAGAAGCTTCAGAACTCGAGGTGAGTAGATAATGGTTGGTGACATCTGAACTCCCATTTGAGGGGTAGTAATAATGAAAGCTGGTATTGATAATGGAGCTGGTTTGATTGCAGCTCAGTTGTATACGATGGTGAAGCAACTCCTGAGAGCTACGACTAGAGAAAGAATAGGAGAAACAAAAGGAAATGGATGTAGATAAGGCTTGGGTCAAAAGAATGCAAGTGTGATGAAAAGGGTATGGAGAGGACTCGGAAGAAATGTAAGATGCGTCGATTGATGGTATAAGTTTAGAGGAAGGGCGTTGGTTGATGGTATTATGAAGAAGCTAAAAGTAGACCAAAGATAAAATGAATATCCGAGGGAAAGTGTAAAAAATGTAAATGGAAAAAGACAATGAATACATTATTCTCTTTTCTTTTCAGTGTATGTGAGTTTCTAATTAGAGTGAATTGGTAAATATGATGAATTAGAGGAGACAAACCTAAAGAGGTGAACACCACTTGTTTTGTTTCTCTTTTTATTTTGTTAAAACGAGTGAGTTTTTGACATGGTAACCCTGGGTGTGGTGTTGTGCATTTGACCACACCCAATATGCAATCTACCTAAAATATTGAAAAATGTTAGGTGAATTGTGTGGCCGCATCATAACAAGAAAGACAGTCCTTTGGGATTTGGTACGTGATCGCATGCTCTTTTATCAATTCTTTGTTGATTTTCAACCATAAATATATGTATATATATAAATGAAATAAGACATTTCGATGCAATCAATACAACACCCCACTCGTGTATACAAAAGTTGCGGGCAGAACAGCTGTAATACGAGCAAGCACACAATGGAAGAGAGAAAGTAGTTCGTTTTACATCTGGCAAACACTCCCCTGATGTATTTATTATCAAAGACAATAGATTCTGAAAGAAGATGGTGGTGACCGGTGAGTCATCATCAGTCTTGTGTAGGTAGACCATTCTGGGTCCAGGCAGAGTAGCCACCGGAGATATCTTTGACTCCCGTGAAACCCTGTCGTTATTCCCAAATAAGTACTAAATTAAAATCACAAGATAAGCTTAAAAGTTGAAAGAGTTTAAGTTGGGATGGGTTACAGCATCAAGAAGCTCAGCAGTGGCTTTCAAAGATCTTCCACCGCTCTGACAACCCACGACGAACTCATCGGCTTGACCGAAATGGGAGGAGACTTGTTCCAAGAAGTTGGGATTCTTTGACATCCCTGCAATTTTTGCATTCGGTAAAGTAAAAGCAAAGGCGGAAATAAACAAGACTCTTCAACAACAAAAAGAAAAGAAGAAGAAATTACCCAAAGAGAAGAAATTACCACGGTTCATGTAAGGAACGTTGATCGCCCCAGATGCATGTCCCTGGCTGAACTCTTCTGGAGTCCTATTAGCAGCATACAAGTAAGAAGAGTTGGGTATTCTAAAGAAAGATGTCCCTTGATATTTCAGATGTCTAACAAGTAGTTATCTCTCTCTCTCTCTCTCTCTCTTTGTCGGTGGAAATGAAAAGTGAAAGGTGAAAAGAGAAAGGCTGGGCGGCGTACGTACCTTACGTCCAAATAGCGGTGGCCGGCTAGAAGAAGTTCGTGGGCGACTGTGACCGACACCGATGATGGGACTCTGTTTCTCCCCTCCGCCATATTATAACTGGACTAACACACTTTACAGATCTGAATGTCAATCAACTATTATCTATCATTTTGGGAAACGACTAGTCAACGCTCTCGTGCCCATGTGTTGTTTACAGATCATGCTAAATGGGCCTTGTGCTTTTCAAATCATGCTAAATGGGCTTTATGTTTGACAAATCATGCTCAATAGGCTTTATGTTTCACAAATCATGCTCGTTTAATCCACTTTTCAGCTTGGTGTTGAGATCCAAATCGCCTCACTGAAGAGATTCCTGGCGATCTCAAGCTCAATCCATCGCTGCTTCGTCTTCTTTTGGATGCTCCGATCCCTTGGTAAGCCTTTCTTTTTCCTCTATTTACATTCAAATCGCAAATTGCCACTTTCTATTTTGATTGTTGATTCAATTGATATGGCGATTTCAGCTCTTTACCAGCTCTTGAGCTCGTACTAGAATCAGAGACATCTGCCAAGCATGTCCCAAGACAAGGGGGAAACTGCAGAAGGAAAGGAGACAGAAAATGGTGGCACTCCTCACTCGTCCTCCTCGAGTGGTGATGAGCTACTGCAAATGATTGCTGAGCTGAGATTAGAAAATGAATATCTCAGATCCCAGTTTAAGGAGCAAAGTAGTAGTATTGATCAAGTGGAAGTGAAAGAAAGGCTCCAATCATTGACTAGAGAAATTGATGTTGAAAAACAAACTCGAGTTGCAGCTGAGCAAGCTCTTGAGCATCTTAGGGAAGCATACTCCGAGGCTGATGCAAAAGCCCAAGATTACTCCACCAAGTTTTCCCAAGGTTTGCCATTATTTTCCGAGACTGGAACCAGGATCTTTCGTGCTTGCATTTTCTTTATTTTCCTCTCTCTCTCTCTCGTGTTTCTTTTGCTGTGTAGTTCAGCAGAAACTGGACCAGGAAATCAAAGAGCGCGAAGAGAAATACGCCGACCTGGATGCCAAGTTCACCAGGCTTCACAAAAGGGCTAAACAGCGCATTCAAGAAATCCAAAAGGTGACTATTCTTAGCTTCTGTACACAACTTCATGTTTTCTGTTGATCCACTTTTACTTCTATCTATTGCTACATTGTTTCGGCCTAATATCTTGCTATCTTCAGGAAAAAGACGATCTTGACGCTCGTTTTCGGGAAGTGAGTGAAACAGCTGAACGAGCATCTGCGCAGCACTCGTCCATGCAGCTTGACCTGGAACGCACTAGGCAACAGGCCAATGAAGCACTCAAAGCAATGGATGCTGAGAGGCAACAACTAAGGAGTGCCAATAACAAGTATATAACACCAAGATAATAGACAGCCTCTTTTTTTCTTTCTCTCAACTGTATCAAGCCAGTGTTATCTTCTCCAGCTACCTCTCAGAATTTGAATACTTTAGTTTTTTCATACCTTCCCATACACAGGCTTAGGGATACTATCGAGGAACTACGTGGCTCATTGCAGCCTAAAGAAAATAAGATTGAGACGTTGCAACAGTCACTTCTTGATAAGGACCAGGTCTGAGCTGTTTCATTTCCTGCAATAACTACAAATGTAGAGACTCATTGAAAGAGACAGAGAGAAGATGGATGGCTGTGTATTCTCTGCTTCATATGCTTCCTTGGTTTTTATTTAGGTGCTGGAGGACCTGAAAAATCAATTACAAGTCGTGGAAGAGAGAAAGCAATCTGCAGTTACTGAATTGTCAGCCAAACATCAAAAGGTAGTCAGCATCAGCCTAACTGTGTTGCTTCTTATGTGATGCGACACCATATCCTTTTTCATTGTAAGATAATGATAAACAAGGTCTTCTCTTATCTCTGCCTTCTTGACAGAACTTAGAGAGCTTAGAAGCACAGGTCTTAGATGCTCTATCTGAGAGGGACAAAGCAGCCGAAAACATTTCGACCCTACAGGTTAGTCCTGAACTAAATTCCTAAGTTTGAAATCTGTGATGAATCCTCACACCAAGTGTCTCCATTTTACACGTCTTTTAGGTACTACTTGCAGAGAAGGAATCTAAAATTGCAGAGATGGAGGCAGCTGCATCTGGCGAAGCAGCAAGGTTAAGGGCTGCTGCAGAAACTCTTAAAGGAGAGCTTGCACACCTTAAAGCGGAGAATGTAAGTGGAATGTTTAAATGATGGATTCCCAGGACTTTCTGATGCCATATCTTTTTCCTGTCTTTTTGTCATTGTTGTTCATTCCTATATTTTAAGAACTTGTTTCACGTATTAGTATTCAGTAGAGTTCAATCTAATCTAGTGATTTACTAGTAGTGATTAAACCAGGGAATGAACTTTAGTGCGTATAAACATCTGTAAATATGTTCAGTCATTAGCCATCGGACCATTGTTGGAGTTTCGGTTTCTTTGGCGGTACTGTTGTAATTTTCTGGAAGCTATGAAATTTTTTGTCTATCCAGGAAAAAGAAAAGGAGTCTTGGGAAGCTTCATGTGATGCCCTTAAATCTAAACTGGAAATCGCTGAAAGCAACTACTTACGTGCCGAAACCGAAGTGGCAAAAATGAGAAGTAATTTACAGAGTTCATGAAACTATGAAACCTATGTGTTACTTTTTCTATGAAAATATATACAATTCATTCATATAAATGGTCAGGTCAGCTGGGGTCTGAAATGTCCATGCAGACCCAGATGCTAAGCACTAAAGATGCTGAACTCAAAGGTGCAAGAGAAGAGGTACATAGTTTTTTTTTTGTTCTTTTGAGAGACAGTGTTTCTTGCTTGTGTAAGAACGGATGTATTAGTCATCCATTTCCAATCGCATAACATGAAGCACCACGGAATCAAACAGTCATTGTGAGCTTTAAGGAATGTTGTGCTGAAGCTTCTCTCACCTTAACTATATTGAGTTTTTGTAACTCTTCGCAGATCAACCGTCTCCAAAGTGAATTTTCTTCTTACAAGATCCGTGCACACGCTCTTCTTCAAAAGAAGGACATGGAGCTGGCTGCAGCTAAAGACTCTGAACAGATCAAATCTCTTGAGGAAGCTCTGAAGGTAAGTTATCTTGAATTGTAAGATGGAGCTAATTAGATGGTTATCAACGTTATTACCAACTAATTGTATTCTTGGGTGGTGTTAGGAAGCCGAAAAAGAAGTATATTTGGTATCTGCAGAGAGGGATAAGGCACGGCAAGATCTTCAGGGTGCTTTAGCTAGCCTTGAGAAAGAACTCGAGGAACGGTATATATTCTCAATGATTTTTTTTGTTATAAGTTCGATTCCGATGGCTTTGGCTGCTCATTCCCCTCAATTTTTTACCGTGAAAACAACTGAAAAATAATGTTCAGGGGAGTTTTTCAAGCGTGCACAGGTCGTCTGATTCGTAACTCTGATCTTTTTTCATATCTATTTCAGAGCTGGAGCACTTAAAGATGCCAGCGAGCAGATCAGAAGCCTTGAATTGAAGCTTGATTCCACTGTTGCTCGCAATCAGGCGGAGAAACAAGCGTGGGAAGAAGACCTTCGAGTTTTAGAAGAAACATGGCGACGTAATTGAGTGAAATCAAAATTCGATTGTCTTCTTCGGTTCTTGGAGACTGAAATTCTCTTTCTAAAAGGTTATAATAATTTACAGGAAGATGTGAAGCTTTAACCGCTCAAAATGAAGCCTCTTCTGCAGAAGATCGACAAAAGGAACTAGAAGATGCTAAGCTGAGGAATAAACGACTGAAGGTAGTTCAATTTTAGTTATCCTGCTAATTGTGCTCTGGCTGTATAAGAATGATTGGTGAGGCTCGCTGTTTAACTGGCATACCTGCAGGAGGAGCATGAATCAGTACGTGAGCTTGCAGATAGACTCATTGAGGAGAAGGATCGAGAGATATCCAGACTCGTGGATGAAAATAAAAACCTTCGAAAATCTATGGAATCAAAACCAGTAGTACGTAGATTTGCTTCTTTTTTTTCACTTGAATATTGCACTCTTCATGTGGCACTAAGTGGAACAAAACTCCATTTCAGGTTTACCACTATGGGAACAACAACACAGGTATGAGATGCTTTCTGTTTCCATTTTTATTGCAAAAGAGGAGCTCCCCATATGAGTGAATCAGCTAACCTTTTTCTTTCTTGAAACGTTGTTTCAGAGTCAAAACAGGAGGATGTATCTAACTTGAGCACGTCTGCAGCAGAACACCAGATTTTGGTAGGAGTTTGTAATGTTAACCTTCTGCTTGTCTAAGCAATGACTGACCTTTAATCCTAGAACATAATCCTTATTTACATGTAATGATTCAGAGCTGATCACTAACACATGATATTCAAAATTTAAGATTTTGGCTAGGCAACAAGCTCAGAGAGAAGAAGAATTAGCACAGACACAGCGGCATATTTTAGCTCTTCAGGTATATTAGAATTGGTCGCATCTATTCAAATCTGTTGCTGCCAATTTACCACTTATCTAGCGAACTGTTTATTCTGAATCAGGATGAAATCGAGGAGCTTGAGCGCGAAAACCGGCTTCACAGTCAACAGGTATGTGATTACACGAGAGTTTGGAGAGTGATAGTTGTTTTTTTTTTTTTTTCCGTCTTTGTTTCAAGCTTTGGGGATGACAGGAAGCCATGCTAAAAACGGAGTTGAGAGAGATGGAAAGAAAACAGAAAAGAGAAGGTGTAGATATGACATACCTTAAGAATGTAATTTTAAAGCTGTTAGAAACAGGTAAAAAGAAAACAAAGCTGTGGAGACATAAGAAGTTGTTAATGTAGAGAAAAAAATAACATGTGATGGTTGCAGGTGAAGTGGAAGCTTTACTACCGGTAGTGGGAATGTTGCTCCAGTTCAGTCCGGAGGAGGTTAAATCTTAGGCTTGGAACTTGCTTCATCTTTAATGATGTTATTTTTTCTTAAAAAAAGCTAACCATCTGTGACGGAAACGGCAGATACTGAAGTGTCAGCAAGCGTACCACAGCTCAACAACAACAACAACAACAACGGAGGCAAGTCTAGGTGGTGCGACAAGTGAAGGTTCAGGTCTGTCCCTCTTCTCAAGATTTTCGTTTTCCTAGTTTGGTTGATGGGCACTGGACAACTGGAGACTGGAGACGAGAGCTACATCACATTCTTTTTGGGCCAAGATTAGAAGATACACATATATAACTTGTCTCTTTTTATATAAGTCCTTCGTTTTGTGTAATGAACGTTAAAAGCCAAGAAAACACATGTCCAGATGTTCTTTTTTTTTTTTTTTTGGATAAAGAAAGTGAATTGAGTTGGGCCACTAAAATCCATACAGATTATTTGTTGATAATCAGATTAATGACAAAGTCAATAATGCAAATTAGCTTTGGACTTGTTTTTTTTTTTGGGGTAAACTAGTTCAGTTTAAAAAGGCGAGTTGGGGGGGGGGGAACCAATTTGAACGGGTCACTGCCTCAACCTTCGGGGTGTATTCCTTTTCCATATTTCTCTGTTACAGAGAGTCAGATCAGATTGATTGATACTGTGTTGTGTTGTGTTGTGTTGGCGATGGAGGCTCCTAGGCACAGATTACACTCTGGTTTGCGTTTATGGGAATTCCCTGATCAGTACGTTATCGAGCCGACTGATGGTTCGGCCGCTCCATGCTTGGACATTAGTCGTCTTGACGGCTCCATAAAGCTCATTGGTTTGGCTTTCCTTTTCTCTTTCCAAATATGTTTTATGTCTGCTCCTCTCTCTCAGTTCTGCTGCTTTCCTGTTTACAGATCAAGTCGCTGAATGCAACTCTTTGCGTGTCCCTAAGATCCGTTCCATTTTCGGTGTCGTTGGGATGCTGAAGCTCCTGGCAGGTTATTAGAGATTTGTCTTTGTGGTCAATCTTGTGAATGTCTTTATCTTCATTTGACCCACACAAATGAATTTTTGTTATTTTCAGGTTCGTACCTGGTGGTGGTAACTGAGAGCGAATCCGTTGGCTCGTTTTTGGGGCATCCTATTTTCAGAATTAATTCCCTCAAGGTTCTTCCTTGTGATCATTCACTTAAAAACTCGCCTGAAGAACAGGTGATCTTCACCGTCTTCCATCTTGTATTTTTATATTTATATGAGCAGCAAGCAACAGTGAAAATCATTTGTATTGCATTCCGCAGAAAAAGGTGGAGACTGACTTCTCTAGGCTGCTAAGTGTCGCAGAGAGGACAAATGGTCTCTACTTCTCATATGAAATTAACTTGACTCTCAGGTTATTCATTTCTCTTCGTGCTACTCTGAGAGAACAGAAAAACACTTCCCAATTGCTAATCATGTGTGTGCTTCTTTTTTTACGTTTTATATTTTGTTATCGTTGTTTCAGCGCACAGCGCTTGCATGATTTGGGGGTTGAGTCTAAGTCGCTTCCTCTGTGGAGACAGGTGTCCCCGTGTAAAACACTAGTTCATACATATTCTTTCCTCGTTGCTTGTATATGTAGAAGCATAGAAGATTAACTTTTGTTTCTTCATGGCAGGCTGAGCCAAGATTTCTCTGGAACAATTATATGTTAGAGGTACTTATCGATAATAAGGTTAGTAAACTTTTCATGGCTACCTTTTAAGTTCACTTCTCTGTTTGCCTCACTTGCAAAATAATACCACCTTTTGTTGCTTTTCATTTTGTAGCTTGACCAGTTCTTGCTTCCAGTAATTCAAGGAAATATCCTTTTTCCATCAGTCCCATTTCAGGATCATGATTTTTCTTACTCGAATCTTTTTCCTGGATCATGATTTCAGACATTTCCTTAACCTCTTAACACGTTTCCATAGTTTTCAAACCGCCATTGGAAGAGATATCGTTGACATTACTCTGATTGCTAGGAGGTGCACCAGAAGAAATGGTGATGCATTTCTCTCTAGCTTGTTTTTCTACCTGGTGCTATACATAGGTTGTGACTGTGTCTTGCCTTGCAAGGTACGCGCATGTGGCGAAGAGGAGCTGACCATGATGGCTATGTTGCTAATTTTGTGGAGACTGAGCAAATTGTACACATGAACGGATACACATCATCATTTTCTCAGGTGATACTATGATTCCGTTACCCTTCAAATCTTTGGCCATATCATAATTTTAATTCTATCGTTTTACATTTCCACAGGTTAGAGGATCCATGCCTTTCATGTGGGAGCAAATTGTAGATCTGACCTACAAGCCCAAGTTTGAGATTCTCCAACCTGAAGAAGCTGTGAGTGTAATCTTTAGTTCACCCCTTAAATTAGCATGTTTACCACTTCTTTTAAGTAAGGGATTCCTCTTGCAGGCGAGGATAGCTGAGCGTCACTTTCTGGACCTCAGGAAAAAATATGGATCAGTTTTGGCTGTTGATCTTGTCAATAAGGTGCATATTTATACATATATATATCCTTTTGAATGACTTATGATGTGATACTGGTTCCATTTGCTGTTTGTACTTGAAATTCTTATTCCTCAATTGCTTATTCTGTAATAAGCATGGAGGTGAGGGGCGCTTAAGCGAGAGGTTTGCAGGTGCTATGCAGCACATCACAGGTGATGATGTAAGGTAGATATCCGTTCCTCTGATAAAAAAATATCCCTTTGCTACTACATAGATGTTTCACCGTATTATATACTCTTATGAAACTCACTCGGAGATATATATATATATGTATGCACTTGGATCTTGTAGATACCTGCACTTTGATTTTCATCGCATATGTGGGCATATTCACTTTGAGCGCTTAACAATTCTGTATGAGCAGATGGAGGATTTCCTAGAAAAAAACGGGTATTATTCCCACTCCTCCCATTAAATCTTGGGAGTTTATGGAATTAACTAAACTAATGTTTGATCACAGGTACTTTTTGTTGAACGAAAAGGGTGAGAAAATGAAGGAGCAGTCTGGTATTGTGCGCACTAACTGCATAGATTGCTTAGACCGTACAAATGTCACGCAGGCTAGTTTTCAAAACAATGTGATGTCTCTTTTCTCTTTGTTACATCTCTATGCTCATCCTAGGGTATATTTTTCCTGTCAAATGCAGAGCATGATAGGCCGCAAGATGCTGGAACTTCAACTCAGAAGGATTGGTGTTTTTGGCGCCGAAGAAGCTATAAGCTCACATCTAAATTTTGACGAGCGCTATAAAATATGTTAAGTAGCCAATTCTCATAGGAGAGATCTGGTTGTGCTCTAGTGAATAAATTTTCTTAAAGAAACTTACATGTGGTGCTTGTGTTTTCTTCAGTATGGGCTAATCATGGTGATGATATTAGCATTCAGTACTCTGGCACTCCTGCACTTAAAGGAGATTTTGTCAGGTAGGACACAATTATTTATATAATATACCGTCTATTTTTTCTTTCTTTTAACAATTCCACATGCCATCTAATATTTCATAAGTTTGCTAAGCACGCGCAAACTGGTTTAATTTTAATTCTAAGGTATGGTCGAAGGACTGTTCAAGGAGTCCTTAATGATGGCTGGAATGCCCTCGCACGCTACTACCTGAACAACTTTGCTGATGGAACTAAGCAGGTTGGTGGCTCTAACACTGGCGTGTACACTTGGTAACTCAAACCTGTACTGACTGTTGATAACCTTGGTTGGGTAAAAAGGATGCGATTGATCTTGTGCAAGGACATTATATAGTTGCTGTGAACAGAGACATGGCTCCTGTGCCTCGAAAGAGAAGTCTTGAGGCTGTAGCCGTAAGCAATTATTAGCTTAAGATTTTAAAAATGCCTAAGGATATTTAATTATACATTCTGGTCTAATATCAAAATGCTTGTGATTTCTTAGAACTTTCCAATGGCATTGGCTGTGGTTCTGATCAGTTTATGGTTTGCAACAACGTCTGTGAAACGAGGTACGCCTGCTCTCTGGATTTGGAGTAGTAACAATAATGGCCACTTAAGGCTGAGTAAAAAATGGTGTCTTTGGGTGCAGCTTGGAGCGATTACAAGCACTTGTTTTTCTCATTGGTGTGGGCGGCCATTAGTGTGGCTGTCGCAGCATTCATGAGGGCCAACGGCCGGATCTTCTGCAACAGGCCTCGTCTGCACAAGCCCAGACCTTAAGATAAACCCATAGCTTGCCTTTCTTTGATGGACATTAATCATTTATTGATTCCAGTTTCTAAAACTGAAGTTTGAGTGAGATTCTGTTGGATATAATAAATTTCTACTGAGCCTCAGCCAAATAAAAACGTGTATGCTTATTATATTGAGCCTAATAGATAGGGAGATTGATGACACATGATTATAAGAAAAAAGAACATGTACAAAGTCAACGTTTATCCTTGTTTCACTCCAAAAACCCGATGAGGATGCCCTTATTGGCTCTCTACACCTCTCCCTAAAATGATTGCAAGCTGGTGAGAACTGAGAAGCAAAATAGTCATTACTAAAATTAACCCCTCGAGATAAAAGAAAACAGTAACGTTGATCTCAAGGTCTTTTATTCCACAGATGAACATTTTGGGGTTTTGCCTAGCAAAATTAGTCCACAGGATATATAATGATACATCATAACGAAGGACAGAGTCATCATTGCCTAGACCTCGACTCAGCCCTTCGAGCCTCTTCCCGAGTAGTTGGAAATAGCTCCACGTACCTTGGCCCAATGGACATTTTGTCCTTAGCCATTGCCCTCCTTGCCTCCTCAGCTGTCTCAAACTCTACATAGGCCTCACCCGTGGCTTTACCATCAGGTCGACACACAACATGTACCCTTCCTTCAATAACCTTGTAACCGCTGAAAAACTCTATGATTTGAGGCTTGTTGGCAGAGTACGGGAGGCCTCGCATCTTCAAAACCTCAGTGTACTCGAGCTTCTCTTTCTCGCTAAACCTCTTTGCTCTAGAGGGAGGTGGGCTAGCATGGACCTCGTTGTTTTCATATGCTCCCTCCACAGCGGCAACGGCGTTGTAGTAATCCTGCTTATAGCACCGGAAAACTTCAACGTATCTCCTACCCATATTCTGCCTATCCCTCTGTAGTGCAATCTCCACCTGCATTGGACCGGCAAAGACGACAAAGGCCTCCCCGGAGAATTTACCGTTTTTGCTGACGAGCAAGACATCGACAATGTCGAGGCCGGCAAAGAACTTGAAGATGTCGATGTCAGCGCAGTTGAAGGGAAGACCACGGAGGCGAACCACAGGGAATGCGCCGACAAAGCCATAAGGAGGAAAGCTGGTAGCTCCGGTGCCAACTGCCAAGTAGGGATTTGATTGCATCATTCTTTGTCTCTTTGAGCCCACCGCGTAACCCCCGCTCCCAAACATGGCCCTTCAATTATCAAACAAACAAAGAAACCCCAAAAGATCCCCACACACTCAACCACAGCCTTTCCCTTTCATTTGTCTACTACAACTCTTATCTCTACACAACATCCATTGTAAAGTAAAGCCCCCTAACAAATACGTTCCATTCTTCCCTGATACCACTATCTATCTTCAAAAACATGCACATCCATAAGATAACACTTTTGCCAAAGAAAAGCATAATCGATTAAAACGGCACCAAATCATCTTCCTATACAGCAACCCTATACATGCCAATCAGGCATCAAGTTTTTCAAAAGTAATATGAATCGATTGGACCAAACATGAGAAAGACGTCGAACGTAAGAATACATACCCTCTAGATCCGTACACGAGCTGCTCTATGCCAAGGTCTTCCCTCAACCTCGATTGTTGATTCCTCGTCAATACAAAGAATCCACTCAAGTCGTCGCCCTGAACCAGTGGGGAAATAGCCCTAGATATTATCCCGCTAAGATGGAAACTCTGGGTCCATTAAAACGGCCCAAGACACTTATCAGGCCCACGAGTTTTATACGGTCTAAATATTGTTTGTGTGCCTCTTTTGCATTGCGTCGTAGCCATTGATTGTTTGTTGCACTAACTGCAAATCTCAGTGTGAGGCTCTGATAAACAAATCTGCTTCTAAGCTCCTGTAAATTACACTGGATACTCTGACCCTGGATTGTTGATTCCTCTGTCGCAAATGATAGTACATTTATACATGTATGCTTCTCCTTTTAAAATTATTTATAAATCGACTAATTATTATCATTCTGTCCTATTTACCACATGTCAGGAGTCTAGATAGTGTTATTAATCTGGGGGAAACGATAACTTTTATTTAGCTCACGCAAATGAAAATAAATAATATAAAACCTTCGATTTTTTTTTTCGTATTTTACTATACTGACCATATGATTCTAGTTCCTATAGAAACAACCGACATTGCATGTTACTTGCGTTACTTGGCTTAACCAAGTTCATTTAGTGGAGTCATTAGTTGTGACTTGTGAGCTGTTGGATGAAAGAATTAGATATATCTTTTAAAATGTATAAAATTACACAACAATAAAATTTAAAACGATAGGAAATGAGGGGAGGACAAGTTTATGAAATGGTTGAAAGCGGCAAAGCAACATGGAAGATGCAGGCAGCGCAAGTACGTTTCTTTCTGTGCCCAGCTTCATTCAACACGTCTCCCCTTCTACTTGGGCTCTCTCTCACTTAATAGAAAAAGCCCAACAAAAGCAGAGACGAGACTTGGCGCTGATTTTATTTGGCAATACTAGCACTCAAAAGTATTAACAAATCCATCAGAGTCAGGAGAGGATGGAGAGGAATATAGTTGACCACATGGTGAGGGCTAAGGATGCAACCAGGTAGGTCCACAAAAAGATGACCGAACACTCATCTTGAGCCACGTCAAACAGCTGTGCCATTGTACCTGCAATCCACAACACGAAGGATTGGTTGATTATGCACCCCCTCCCCTCTATTTATATTAACTAGACAACAAAAAATAATTACTGATATTCATAGCAGGCGGCAGTGTGAACTGAAGCATGAGAACGTATCGGAAGAGAGGGTCCGGAGGAAGATAGCCTAAACTCCATGCTAACTGAACCACCCCTACCCCCACCACTGGAAGGATGATATACCTTACACATATCACTCCTACAATCACTGAGATTCTCACGGCTGAGGAACGCAAACCCTGAATCAGGTTTCCCCCCAGTATGAGTGTGATGCAAGGTATTGTGCCGTCCCTGCCAAAACCAACTTATGTATATTAGTCCTAAGTCGTGAATCGTGATGCACGTGCTCGCAAGCATGTTCATACCCAAGCAGTTTCACTGAATCTTGGATAACTCGCAGCGGGGCATTCTCCCCTATTATAAGATTCCTCAGCCAATTGGTTGCTCCGAAGACGAAACCAAGAATCTGAATGCAACAGAAAACAGATGAAATCATGCATCTTTTTTCAGTATTGAATGGAGAAATGAAATCATGCTATCTTTTTTTGTTTTTTCTTTTAACTTACGGCACCAATAGTGGGTGGCGCCAAGAGTTCCTCAAGAATCTGATGGAGCAAGTCCTTGATGTATGTCCTAGTAGACACCTTTTCTTTCACTTGGATTTCAAGGTCTTGATTTTGTTGCGGCTTCAGGAGAAGACTGCGGGGATCAGAGTCCATGTCCTTGTTGGGAGACTTGACTAAGCCGGCGGCTTCAAGAGCTTTGAACTGCGTAGCAGAGCTTCTCACAAGTTGGTAACTGTATGTCCAGATATAGAAACCCCCGAGCTGCATGAGATTAAAAAAAATAATGACACGATTAATTACAAAACTCTGAGCAGAGAAGAAGATATATGTTTGGTTTGACTTACGGCCATCGAGAAAGATGCGTAGGATAGTCCAATGGATCTGCAGACACTTCGATTCCCAAAAGGACTGCCTTCTTCATCACAAATGGCCGGGACCAGGATAAGCATAAGGTTTCCCATATTGCCTATATATCATTCATCCATGTTAGATTTATTAGAGAGATTAAGATTTGGTATGAATCTCCTTAATTTGATATAGGAACTAATGTTACCTGAGGCACATGTAGCGATTATGAGACCATGAATTTGAGGTTTTGGGTTGAGCAGCTTGACTACCAACCATCCAAGAACACCTCCTACTAGAAATGTGATTCCAACATTTATAGGCATGAACCACCTGAAAATTAACTTGATTGGTTTGAAATAAAAATAAAATAATAAGCCACAAAATAGGTTTGTCATGAAAGAAGGGTGGTGCGTACCATGAAATAATGTCTTGCAATGTGACAGTCTGGGCAAGATTGGCAAACATGATGCAGGGGGTGAAGATCACGAAGACGAGCTGCAAAGGATGTGTTAATTATTAGTACATGAAAGGTCACAAAAAGAGCAGACAGGTCGTACCTTGTTTACGGATCTTCGGGTATCAGCGGAGAGAAGAGAGCAGTAATCAGTTGCCAAGAAAGCACCAAGGACGCTGATTAGGAGAACTTGAACGATTGGCATTGAAGCCACCTCTAATAACTCTAAGAAACCCATCCCTAATTTTTTTTTTGTTTTGCTTATTTCTTGCAGAAGAAGGAAAACCTGCAATGTCAGATAGCGTTGATATTTCTGTCTGCCTTGGTATAATGGGGGAGAGGGAGAGAGGTGATAGGTATATATTAAACAGAGGAGTGGGGTAGATGAAGAAGATGAGTCCAACTTTTCAGCAGGAGGAGAAGGCGTACAAAAAAAAACGGATCACAAGAACAAGTTGGCTTCTGGTTAATGTTGGCTTCAAATGGTGCACACATGTGAAATACATGGAGTATCAAAATATGAGGATTTAAAGGGACGAGAGGCTTTTGGGATCCTCTCAGGTTAATGTTGACAGAATCAATGTAAAATGCGTCATGGTCAAGTTGCTGCTCTCGTACATATATATATATATATATAAACAAATTACATTGTCTCTTTCCACCTTTTTCCTTTGTGGTGTTATAACATATGGAGTATAAACTAACATTTTCCCGAGATGGTCAAGTTTGACCTATTAATCAGATTAATATTTGTTTATAATATCCAACATAGAATATATGAAATAGCATCCTTCCAATCTGCGATGCCAAGTCCACGGTAGGGTCCAGCCACGAACGATGATCAACGTTGATGTGATAAAATGAAGAATGAACGATGTGTTTCCTACTCTTCTTTTGGTTAAAAAAAGAATTAACATGTATGCAATGGAGGCAGAATTGATACTTCTAGATTCATTTCCTTGTTACTCAAAGCTCACCTTTTGGCGAGCAGTTACATTCTCAAGATTTGCACACCTGAAAAGGCTCGAGCATCTATGTTATTACCTTGTCCAGCTCCTTATACTTGTGACCAATACGACCCATCTCAGACATCTATAGCTTCTGCCACTACCTCGATGGATTCATCTGTAACTAGCTTCCCTTTTAATGAACTTTGCGATATGACCCCTTTCGTTATCACACTCTTTTGTTTACCACTCACATCTGTCACCGGTTTGGATCTGCTGCACATCTTATTGTTCTTCATGGCTCTCCTTCACAATTTCACATTCCTAGCTATATTCACAATTCACTGCAACTGCAGATCCATGGCTGGAAAAAGTGACATTTTCTCATGGTTACGAGTTTTCAGTCCGTAATCAGCGAAGTCAGCTGGAGATCAACCCAGAGAGATGGAAGATGCTGGAGATCATATCCATGAAAAGAGATTCTCCTTTTGTGACGCCTGTTCCTCCTAATGATATGGATTA
This sequence comes from Moricandia arvensis, assembly GCA_905132765.1. Lineage (NCBI taxonomy): Eukaryota > Viridiplantae > Streptophyta > Magnoliopsida > Brassicales > Brassicaceae > Moricandia > Moricandia arvensis. The sequence goes on along the minus strand of CAJHQP010002308.1, from coordinate 11,002 downwards.
ATATTTAAAATGAATGCGGATCAAATCCCCCATTCAGATCTTTGTTTTCTACCAGACTTATGCATGCCTTGCGAGTGTAAGCAACTAGGAAGGCTATATTATCTAGAGCCTCCAAGATTACATTACACATCAAGAGAAAAAGTAATGACATACATAACATATCGACCAAAATAACTATAATAGCTAAGTGGGTTCACATTAGACCGTGCAAGAGTGTCACAAAGCATGAAACGAATTCTGATTAGAAAAAAGTTTTATAAAGAAAGGATTAAACTGTGGATCATGCTGATCTTCAGTATACTTAATAAACGGGCTCACTCAGATTCTTCCTCGTTATCACTGTCGTCGCCTCCAAACATGGAAGCCATTTTCATCGCTAGAGTTGCAGCTATTTCCCTCCTCTGAAAATCAGGCATCAATCGCAAGTTGTCACGGATGTTCCCTATTTCTGACATTAACTGTTCCACGTCTTCCAACTCATAAATTTTGTCGTGTTCGGTGCCCAAATGTTTCTCATCTGTTGTCACTACTGCTCTGTCAGTCTCACTCTGTGTCCCAGAAGACCGCAGCTCTTCATCCACAACCTTCTTTGGATTCACCATATTATTTTCTACCTCCTGTGAGGTGGATCCGCCAGCATTTGCGTATGAATGCGCTTCACTTGCGGAAACCCATCTCTCATCTATATTTTCCCATGGATCGGCTGAGCCTGATGATAGCACTTCATACTCCAATTCATATTCAGATTCTTCTTCTGACAACTCTGATAAGCAGGGAATACAAGATTCAATCAAAATGAGCCCCCTCGCAATATATGGGAGAAGAAAACGGAATGAACAAATAACCTTCACCATGAGGTAACACCGGTTCATTTATCTTATCACCCGATTTCAGAATCATTCCAGGCCACATATGTGCTGAAAGAGCACCAAACAGACGTTCAACCCCTTGAGAATCCCCATCGACTGATAAACCTACAAGAAGCAACCCCATAACTCCATGATCATCAATTTCTCATTCATTTTATACCCATAGAATGTGAAATTCTTCACAAGTTCAATACATGTCATTTTATTTTCATGAAAACCTGCATATTGCAGCAATCCTGGTTACAACTTCATCAATACGAAGAAGGAAGGATGGCGTGAACTTACACTTGTCAAAATCAGGATTAGATGCACAAGCCTCAATGAACTCGATGTTGTTGTCGCGGCACCAGTCAAGACATGTTCCCCTGATATCGAGTGAGGTATCGTCGCTCCCCAACAACCTACTTCCTTCACTTTCGGAGATCCCAAACTTGTCAATGTCTGAATACAGATTTGTAGAGGAGGCAGTTGCTTTCAAAAGACGTCTTCTATATTCATCATGAGCTGGGTGATGAGGGACAAGATCAACTTTGTTACCAATGCACAACAATATATCAAAACTGTTGATGTCCGAATGAGAAACCCAGTCTTGAAGAGCAACAAGAGTTGACAGCTGCAAAATAGAAAGGGGTTATTATTGTATTGTATGGTGAGAACAAGGAGGCGTATGAATCTCAAACCTCACTCAAGTCGAAGACCATAACTAACGCCACAAGTGGATGTGACTGAGGGAGAGAGTAGTCATCGCTTATCCAAACAGATACATCCGCAGAGTAATACTTGGTGTTAATCGTCCAGCTGCCCACAGGTCACATAAAATTCAGTAAGAAAGTCTTCTTCAGGAAATGGATTGGAGGGGGTATCACACATCCTTACCCATGAACTTCTGTTTGAGATGATGAATCCTCAAAATCGACAGAGAGCAATCCTGTGAATAAAATCCCAAAAAAATGATACAGAGAAACGGAAGATCAAAACAACAGAAAAATCGTAAAGAAGCACGTACGAGAGATAAGGGTGCGCTTGCCGACACCAGAGGAACCGACGACGAAAACTCCCGGTCTGCCTTCCATCTCAGAAGCCTCCATCTGATCGCAGTTTCTGATTCAAGCTTTGAGGTGAAGTCACAAGGCACCCCCCCCAAAACCAATCAGGCCCAGAGATAATTATATTTTTTTCTTATAACACTTTTATAATACCCAACACAAAGGCCCAATAACACTTTTAAACATATTACGACCAATAAGCTGTACAAGTTTCCGAAATGTTGTATACAACAGTCGAGATGGTCTCTCTCTATGCATCCATTTTTGTCACAGGTTTTGGTGGAAGAGAAATCGAGTGTTAGAATCTTGACACTGAACAGACCAAAGCAGATGAATGCTCTGTACTTCCAAATGGTATTTAATCTTTCCCCTTCTTCCTCGCAATCAGTTACGTCATACTTCTCTAGATCTCTAGGTTGCTGCAACTGTTCCTTGCATATGAGGAGGACCCTAGTGCGAAACTTGTTATCCTTAAGGTATGTAATCACTATCTTTATCTCTTCCGTTTGCACACACACACACAGTGGAATAACTTTGCTACAGGGTCAGGGAGAGCCTTTTGTGCTGGTGGTTATGTTTCAGCTGTTGTTCGTGACATCCAACAAGGCATGTATTATACATCTTTCTTTTCCTTTTCTCACTTTCAGCTTCTTCTCCATTTCCGTGTACTAGGCAATTGGAGACTCGTGCCAAGCTCTTCTCAGATGAATACATGCTCAACTGTGTCGTATAGGACCGCTGTTTCTTATCTTTCCATTTGTTTGCTTTACGCAGGCTAGATGTTATTGATAGGTGCTTTTCGGGGAGAACAGTGGAATAAACTATAGCTGCACTTGTGAGTTTTCCATCGATATAGTTGATATGTTGACTTGCGTTGCTAATATACCTTTGACGATGCACCCTACCATCGCATGTACTGCTTAGGAGAGAGATGCCACTGACAGGAGCCGATGATTGGATCTCAGCCACCATTCGAGCATTGAAAAAGGCTTCGCCAGCAAGCCTTAAAATCTCTCTTAGATCGTTTACTTCCGAATGCATCACACTATTCACATACAATGATGGAAAAGAGCTGAGTGTGTGTATATATTTTGAGATAAGAGAAGGACGATTGCAGGGGGTGGGGCAGTGTCTTTGCCGTGAGTATAGAATGGTGTGTCATGTGATAAAGGGAGAAATAAGCAAAGATTTTGTGGAGGTTTTGTTTGGTTTCCGCTTTGCGTCTTGCAACTGTCCTAGTTGTAGAGACATAATTACAAGAGCGTCTTTCTTATGCAGGGGTGCAGAGCCATATTAATAGAAAAAGATAAGAACACAAAGGTTTAACACAAAATTCTCTCTTCATTTATTATTTTGTGGTTGTAATATATATATAATGCCACGAATCTGAGATTACAGTGGAAGGCATGGCGACTGGAGGAGATGAAGGATAGCATGATAGAACAGTACTTCAAGAGAGTGGAGGAAGAGGAAGATCTAAAGCTTCCACCAAGGGAAAACTTGCCTGCTTCAGCGATGGCAAAGCTGTGAAGTGGAGAAGGTGATGGAGCACTATGGTCAAGTTCTGAGAAGGGAAAGTAAATGTAAGAATAACGATGCTTGTGTTGAATTGGCCTTTTGCATAAATCTAAATAGTAATGCAAAAACAGTCAAAAGAAAATAAATAATTATTGTAATGAGAGATGACGATGACACCAAAGCAGAGAGATAATTTGAAAATGGTGTTGGAGGCACAACCATGAGAGCAATGGACGTGAAGGCACGTCTCTTATTCATCGATTCATTTATTTGGTTTTCAACCGACAGCACAAACACAAGGACGCCGAGTGATTCCACTTGATCTTGTTAAACTAAACAAGGAATTAGCAAAAGAAAATCAGCTGAATCGTATTGAATGGGAAGAAAGGGCAATTAAAAACCTCCCGTGACTCTCTCTCTTTCTCTCCCCCCACATTTCTGGGGAAATTGTGCTCCAGATCTACAATCTCTCTAATGGAGGGAAGTAATTCTTCACTGAGCTCTCACAATGGCAATGAAGTCGCCGGGGACGTTTCTTCTTCTTGCTTTTATGTTCCCAATCCCTCTGGGACCGACTTCGATGCCGAATCGTCTGCTCTTCCCCCTCTGTAAGTGCTTGCTCCTTCTCCTCTCTGAATTTTCGCAACATTATTAATTTACGATCTCTTTTGACTCAGCTCCCCAGCTCCCCAAGTGGCGTTGTCAATTCCTGCCGACCTAGCTGCCGCCATTCCCCTCATCGATCGCTTCCAGGTCGAAGCTTTCCTGCGGCTTATGCAGAAGCAAATCCAGTCTGCTGGCAAGCGTGGCTTCTTCTATTCCAAAAAGTCTTCGGGGTCTCATCTCCAAAAAGAGCGCTTCACTTTCGAGGACATGCTTTGCTTCCAGAAGGTCTTTTCCTCTTCCCCTTTCTCCTCCACTAACTACTTATTTGACTTTGTGCTCAAAAATGTCGTTCAGGATCCTATCCCCACATCCCTGCTCAAGATTAACAGCGATCTCGTCAGCCGTGCTACCAAGTTGTTTCTTCTCATCTTAAAGTATATGGGCGTCGATTCATCTGATCGTTCAACCCCACCCTCTTTAGATGAACGCATTGAGCTTGCTGCTAAGCTTTTCAAGAAAACTTTGAAGCGTGTTGAACTCAGGGACGAACTTTTTGCCCAAATCTCCAAGCAGACTAGACATAATCCGGACAGGCAATACTTGATAAGAGCGTGGGAACTCATGTACTTATGTGCATCCTCGATGCCTCCTAGCAAAGATATCGCTGGATATCTCTCTGAATATATTCACAATGTAGCACACGATCCAACAACTGAACCAGAGGCCCATCTTCTTTCTCTAAATACTTTGAAGGCCTTAAAGCGCTCTAGCAAAGCTGGTCCTAGGCACACCACCCCTGGCCGTGAAGAGATTGAAGCTCTTTTGACCGGTAAAAAGCTTACAACCATTGTCTTCTTTCTGGATGAAACTTTTGAAGAAATATCTTATGACATGGCTACAACAGTCTCTGATGCTGTTGAGGTATCCTCTTGAATTCCCTTTCTTTTTTTTTGTATCATAATTTTGTTCCTTGCATTGAACCGCTACCTGGTCATGATATTCATGTTCAAAGCAGTAAAAAGTGAGTGATGCATTTGTTCTAAGTAGCTCGTTCAAGCATTTTGTTTTCTTGTCTCCCTTTGCTTTCGGTTAAACTTCTCTCACTGCATTCACACATCCATATCAGGAGCTAGCTGGGACAATTAAACTATCAGCCTTTTCTAGCTTCAGTTTGTTTGAATGTCGTAAAGTGGTTTCAAGTTCCAAATCATCTGATCCCGGAAATGGTATGCTTCCATATTATTTCCTGATGATTTTTCTTAATGCCTGAGTCCTACTCTTACTACATTGTCGATTGTTTCTCTATCTGTCATTTGCAGAGGAATATATAGGATTGGATGATAACAAGTATATTGGAGATCTCCTCGCAGAATTCAAAGCTATAAAAGATAGAAATAAAGGGGAGATACTACACTGCAAACTAGTGTTCAAAAAGAAATTATTCCGAGAGTCTGATGAAGCTGTAGCAGATCTGATGTTTGTGCAGCTTTCCTATGTACAAGTGAGCAGTTTATTCACTAGTGACACATTTATTTTCACATGAAAACTTGCATTTCCTTGCTGACACACATGCATGCAGCTGCAACATGACTATTTGCTAGGAAACTATCCTGTTGGAAGGGATGATGCTGCTCAGCTTTGTGCCTTACAAATTCTTGTTGGGATTGGGTTTGTCAATAGTCCGGAGTCATGCATGTTAGTATACTAAATATCTTTATAATCAAAACTGTTCTTCATTTTTGCTTAGCAAAGCCGCTGGTTTATTTTTCTTTGTGTAGCACCTTACGATGCTCCCCCCCCCCCCAAAATTTTACGTTTATAATTCTGTTTTCTTTCTTATTGCGTCACCGATCAGTGACTGGACATCGCTTCTTGAGCGGTTTTTACCGAGACAAATAGCAATAACACGAGCGAAGCGTGAATGGGAATTGGATATTCTTGCTCGCTACCGTGCAATGGTAGGAATGACACATGCATTTTATTTAGTTGGATCCTTCCCTTATCAGATACCTTCACCAAATACAATCGGATTGAAGTCTTAGCATGCTATAATGTTCCTTTGTATCTGTGTCTGTGAAAATGTAGGAGAACGTGACAAAAGATGATGCAAGACAACAATTTCTACGGATATTGAAGGCACTGCCATATGGGAATTCTGTATTTTTTAGCGTACGTAAAATAGATGATCCGATTGGCCTTTTACCTGGACGAATCATTTTGGGTATCAACAAACGTGGGGTCAGTTTCTAAGTAGAAGCTATATATTATAACTTTTAATTAAAAAGGGTGTTATTGTTGTTTGGAATTCTAATGTGATTTGTTGCATTTGAATTGTTGTTTGTTTTCTTGTAGGTTCACTTTTTTCGACCGGTTCCCAAAGAGTATCTGCACTCAGCTGAATTACGTGACATAATGCAATTTGGCAGCAGCAACACTGCTGTCTTTTTCAAAATGAGAGTTGCTGGTGTTCTTCACATTTTTCAGTTTGAGACAAAACAGGTACAGTCATATTTTTTTTCAGAATCTTTATAACTGCACTTCCTTACGAGATAATCGATTTGGGCAACTTGTAGAGGTGAACCACCGTTTTATTGTTTGTAGGGAGAAGAAATCTGTGTTGCTTTACAAACACATATAAATGATGTTATGTTGCGTCGTTACTCCAAAGCTCGATCTGCTGCCAATAGCTTAGTTAATGGAGATATATCCTGCAGTTCTAAGCCGCAAAATGAAGTTTATGAAAAACGTGTGCAAGATTTATCTAAGGCTTTTGAAGAGTCCCAGAGAAAGCACGATAAGGTATACATTCTATGTGATATCTTGTTTCTTTTCATGTGAAAGAATCTATAGAGGGAAAGTTTATCTCTGTTGAAAAAACATGAAATAACATAGTACAGTAAATTTGTCATTTCTTTTATTCTGGCAGTTGTGAGATATTCCAATACAATTCAACCCTTCCTTGCTATTTTCATGTTATTGTATGCAGAATGTTATTCCTTGACCTGTTTTCTCTTTAGCGTTGATGCTGATGAATTACCACGGTTTATGTCGTCGTGTAGTTGATAAATGAACTGCAAGAGAAAACTCATCAAGAAGTTTCTCTGGGTGAAGAGTTAGAAGCTACACGCAATAGCTTAGAGCTTGGAAGGAAAAAATTGCTGGAGGTTACCTTAGACCGTGATAAACTTAATATGTTGTGTGACGAGAAGGAGACAACTATAAAAGTTAGCTATAACATAACTTTTCTCTTCCTTCTTTTGCTTAACTTGAGTTGTTTATTTGTTCACCCTATATATATTCTCTAGACCTTGATGTCTGAACTTCGGGGGATGGAAGCAAGGTTGGTAAAGTTGGGCAATACAAAATTAAGTAAAGAGTCTAAGTCAGAACTAACTGGAGTGGATAATCAGGTAAATATATATCATTGGTTTAAATTTTGATTCGTAGTAAGGTGTGCTTTAATTACTGAGTATTTTATGTTGTTCTTTGTAAGCGATTCTGTTTTTCTTGGATAATGAATTTTCTGTCGCAGATATTATACAAGATCCAAACCGAGTTAGATGTGCGAAATAAGGAATTACACATTGCAGTTGAGAATTCAAAGAGGTTGCTGAGCGAGAACAAGATATTGGAACAACGTGTTTTCAATATTGAAAACAAGAAAACAGAGGAGGTGAATTTCATGTATTTGACTTATGGCCGATTTCAAATTGAATACTTGCGTATTGTTGACTCTTCAACATTTCAGGCTGAAATTTACCAAAAGAGAAATGAACAAGAAAGAAGGGTGTTAAAACTTCGAGTTTCTGAACTTGAAAATAAGCTTGAAGTCCTTACTCAAGACTTAGAAAATGCTGAGTCTACTATTGAAAGTAAGAGTTCTGATATGCTGTTGTTGCAGAATAACTTGAAAGAACTTGAGGAGCTAAGAGAAATGAAAGAGGTATTGATACTCTTGAGGCCTCTTCATCGTTTTAATTTTGTTTTTTTTTCTGAATGATGATAATGTATTTTCATGATTTAGCTTAAAGTGAAACTAGAGATGAGATGTTTATTTCATTTTCATGTTTGTTAGGACATTGACAGAAAGAATGAGCAAACAGCTGCCATTTTGAAGATGCAAGGATCCCAACTTGCTGAGCTAGAAATACTTTATAAGGAAGAACAAGTTCTAAGGAAAAGATATTATAATACCATAGAAGGTAAACATGGTGTTCATGTAGTAACAAAAAGATCAATTGCTGGATTTTTTATATTTGTTTTTATTATAGATATGAAGGGGAAGATTAGAGTATATTGTCGAATAAGACCTCTAAATGAAAAAGAGAGTTCACAGAGGGAAAAGCAAATGCTAACAAGTGTGGATGAGTTTACGGTCGAACATCCATGGAAAGACGACAAAAGAAAGCAACACATTTATGATCGCGTGTTTGACATGCGTGCTAGCCAAGATGACGTGTTTGAAGACACAAAGGTATTGTTGTGATATGTAACTCAGGTTCATTTGCCTTTCGTTCTTTGCTATTTTGTTGTGGGAACTAATATCATTTTTCTGTAACAGTATTTGGTACAGTCGGCTGTAGATGGGTACAATGTCTGCATCTTCGCATATGGTCAAACTGGTTCTGGAAAAACTTTCACCATATATGGACATGAGAACAATCCTGGACTCACACCTCGAGCTATAAAGGAACTCTTCAAAATACTGAGGCGTGATAGCAATAGATTTTCATTTTCTCTGAAGGTAATTTTTTTTTATCTTAATACATATGTTGTGATAATAGATTCGGGCATCAAATGATAAAAAAATTGTGCAGGCATACATGGTTGAACTTTATCAAGACACACTTGTCGACCTTCTGCTACCAAAAAGTGCAAGGCGCTTGAAACTAGAGATTAAAAAGGATTCTAAGGTAATATGATATGATAATATTTAACGGTTTGTAGGCACATAAGTTTGATCTCATTCATAAAATGTTTTCTCAGGGTATGGTCTTTGTCGAGAATGTGACAACTATTCCTATATCAACTCTGGAGGAACTGCGAATGATTATTGAAAGGGGATCTGAACGACGACATGTTTCTGGAACAAACATGAATGAAGAAAGCTCAAGATCTCACCTAATACTTTCGGTTGTTATCGAAAGTATTGATCTTCAAACTCAGTCAGTTGCGAGGGGCAAGGTGACAAAATTCACGATAGTTTCTTTAACTTTTCAGCTTGGTCCACCATTTATGAGAGAAAATTTTGTTATATTTAACTTTTCCGTAAGAAAAATGGTTCGTTATCATCAGACGTATTTGCTCAAATCATTGGTCTGGTACAAGGTGTTAAACCTTAGATCCATATTATGAAATAATGAGTTTACTCATTGTCGCTCTCCTTCTCAGTTTCCCGGGTTATATGGTAAATGAATATTTTCCATGGTGACATTCTATAATATTCTGATCTTCTATTTGTTAATTTTGCAGTTGAGTTTTGTGGATCTTGCTGGTTCTGAGAGGGTAAAAAAGTCAGGCTCTGCTGGTTGCCAACTCAAAGAAGCTCAAAGTATTAACAAATCACTTTCTGCATTAGGTGATGTTATTGGTGCTTTATCTTCTGGCAACCAGCATATTCCTTACAGGAATCACAAGTTAACAATGTTGATGAGCGATTCATTGGGCGGCAATGCGAAGACGTTAATGTTTGTTAATGTATCTCCAGCCGAATCAAATTTGGACGAGACATACAATTCGCTTCTGTAAGTCATGACTTCCCATATGTTATATTATATACATACATTTTTCCAGCTTACATATATAATGAAGATACAATTGTCGATTAGTGTGTGAACATGGATTTATGATTGTATTTGTCAGATATGCATCGAGAGTGAGAACGATCGTGAATGATCCCAGCAAACATATTTCATCCAAAGAGATGGTGCGATTGAAAAAGTTAGTAGCTTATTGGAAAGAGCAAGCCGGTAAAAAAAGTGACGAAGAAGACTTGGTGGATATCGAGGAAGATCGAACACTAAGAGATGGGGGAGATAGTTGAGAGCTGACATGACATTTGTGTAGGTGAAATTGAGACAAGGTGATGAGTTGGATTCCCATCGCTACTTTTCACCATTAGAAAGTTCCACCTACTCTAAAGTTCACCACTACTCCTTATTGAAAGTGTAATGCTATGTCTCAAACTCTCTCTCTTTTGACTAGATTTTTCATTACAGTAAAACAAACCGTGGTTAATATAAATACCATACAACGTCGTGAACTATACAAATAAAAATATAGTGAAATAATAAAAGGATAGTCCAGTAATGCTGCGGAGAAAGATCCATCTTCGCAAGAGACAACCGTCTTTTCAGAGCCAAGAGCCGACCGGGAATGCAATCTCTCCATACCCATGTGAATTAGGTAATGACCAACTAACAAGCATATGAAAAAAATGATAAGCTTACATTCGGGAAAGATGGATCTCTTCAAGAAGCAACGATCTAGCTTTGTTAACGCTGGTGAACCAAAGGCAAATATGATCCTCAAGGTCCTTGATTTGATGGGTGAGGTTGAGGTGGCTCTTGCCAAGCTGTTTCAAAATCTCCTGAACTCAATACACGTCCCTTCCCTTCTCCAATCCAAGCCGAATGAACAGATTGTCGTATTCAATCCCCGTGTGCAGGCGGGACAAGACGGTCAATGGTCTCGAAACCTTTGTTGAACACAAAAGTTCCGTTGGCAGCAGCATTGAGAAATGTTAGTTAACTCCTTTTTGAAACTGTGAGGGAGGTAGGGACTGCACAATGGACCTGCAACAACAAGGGTGGGAAGTGCATGCGAGGCAATAAAAGCAGCGGAAGCAGCAGCCCCAACAACAACAGAAACAAGACATAAGGCAGAACCAGCTGGGGCATGGTGAAACCTTACTTTTATTATTCTCACGTTTAGTTTTCGTGAATCACGTGTGCATGCATGTAT